>CM076607.1:2175789-2357203 GCA_038502775.1 Hippodamia convergens
TAAATAAAATTGTTGTATCTGAATATTTTATATTGAAGGACATCACGATTATCGGAACGGCTCTTCGGAGGATTTCCAAACACAAACTCCAACCTGAAAATAAAAAATGCAATTTATACTTCATCAAATTGATTTCAACCCATTGTAAAAATGAATTTGATTCATTGTGTATGGCTCTAATGCCATCTTGAAATTTATAAATCGAACAATTATTGATTAGGTGTTCAACTGTTTCCCCTGATTCACCTCATTCACAATTAGGACTATCACTGAATTCCACTTAAAAAGCATGCTATTGGTACGACCATGACCTGTTCTTATTCGATTAAGAAGGGACCATATTCTCCTGGGAAGGTTAAAACCAGGAACTTTCATTCGATCGATCAGATATTAGATCTTTATTAGATAAAAAACATGCATCCCATTCGGATATCCAGATTTTCTTGTAGCTCAAGTTCGAATTCAGAAAGTTTATTCGACCAAATAGGTTCACGGGATTTCAGTCTTGGAATTCTATTTTCTGGAACGTAGGAAAGTATCGGAAAAGAATCCGGAAATAAATTGAATTTATTCCAAGAATAATAACAAAATATTTTTTACCTTTCAACATCTCAACTCAAGCTACTTCTTGGAAGTGATAAATCAAAAATTGAATTTGCGCAAAGTCTGTGTTGTGTCAACCCGAAATATACCTCTTAAATTTTAAAATTTTCTTAAACTAGGTACAAAGTCCTTCGTGACTCAATTGTACATTTTGGGTATGCAGATTTGTTCAGAGGGTGTTTATTGAATTGCGGTTGTCGAAATCGGATTAGGGTTAAGCCAACTCTCTCTTTAATGGCCCCCCGTAGGTCAAAAACCTTCAGAAAATTGGATAATAATAAGATTTATTTGGTTTCAGTTACATAGGGAAGGGTTCAAAATTTACCGACAGTAGTTCTTTCGAAGAAACAGTTAGCTAGGAATACAACGAGAATGAAATCGAAAGGGAATTTCTACATTTATGGGGAGCAGAAGGCAGTAGGCAAAGAAATACCTAAACCGGGAAGGGTTGAAGCCAATTGAAATATTAGTCATTCTTATTTCTATAATATTATATCGATACGAAAAGGGTATTTATTGAACCTGATCAAGGGGGATTCTGAATTCCCTGAAAATTTCCAGAACTTTCACTTTCACAACAAAATTGGAATTTTTTAATAATGAAAATGCTTCTGCGTTAATTCTTGCACTACTTTGGTACAAATAAAATTTCTTAATAACGTCAATTTTTTCCTCAATAGTTCATCTGTAATCTACTGATTATTCTTTATTTAATAGTTTTCTTATGTTAAAACTTATATGAGTTTTTTCGCAAATGCAAGAAATGTTTTGCACAGAATTTTTTAATTTTTGTTTCTCATTTAGAGGTTTGATTTATGTTAAAATAAGTCCCAAATAGTAGTAGTAGTAGTTTTAAAAACAGCTCTTATGTTGAATTCAAAACGCATTCTTTTTTTTTCCGAAAAAGCAGGAACATGAGTATCACTTTCAATGAATATATTCATTTTTTGGCAATTTTCTGGTTGTTCCTCATTACCATTGAATTTTTGGTTAGAAATTCTTCTTTCTAAATGTGGTATTGTTTTCTTCATTCTGATAGGTATTGATAACCTTCAAGAAATTTTTGTCATATGATATTATTAGACAAAAACCTGGACCCTTAAAAAAGAACAGAGATTCAATGAGAAGAATAGTAGAGTCGTATGCTTTGTCCGAAGATTAGAACATCTTTATTTTTCAATAAGATTATGTTACTTTTGTTATCAATGTTTTCTGTAGTGCTTTTATTATTATTTATCACAATTATTGTTAAACTTCTTATTGGGATATTTAGAGAACCGTAATAATTAAACTAAATATCAACATGAAGTAGTTTGATTGATTATTTAATAAACTTTGATTCTTTGTGCGTAGACTCTGAATATCATTTTATTTTCTGTAACCAAAAGACAATTCCACAAAGAAAAATGAAGACAAAGAAAAGGGTCAAATTAAATTTCCGTTGCAAGTTATTGTTTTCAATATGAAAATGCAGAAACATTATAAAGTTTTAATGCAAAATAATATAGGGGTTGTTGTTTTTTAAACTTTGTGAGGATATTTCTTGATGGAAAAAATCATGAAAACTGATATTTACCTAGTATCGTTTATTTGTAAAATTTCATTCCCTAACCGAAAAGGACTGTAACTTGGAGAGGAAAAGCCCCCAATATTTGAAGAGAAACAACCCTTCAATTCTAGAAACAATCAGTTTATATTTCACTGGCAATATTATTCAAAATGGTAAAGTTATACATAGTGTCCCATCGGGAGTGCCCATTAGAAGTTTATGGAGAGAAATAATAATTCAATTACTTTCAAATTTTTTGCGAAGATATTTATATAAGCAAGTTGACCTTCATTTATGATATCTTTTTTATATATCAATGACTTCCGCTTTCACCGGAAATGGTAGCAACTTTCTTATTTCACTGGAACACTCTGTATATTATGACTTTTTCGAATAGACCTTTTAATGCCACATTCATTTTATGAAACATTCCCTCTAGCTATCTTGAGCCGTTTTCGAGTTATTTGAAGTTTTTTGAAAAAAATTACAAATCAAGGCTAACCTAACCTAACCTAACCTTCAAGAAATTTTTTCAATGAATATTTCTAGCTTCTGCTGAAAATGAGATTTAATGAGCTCCATAATGAGGTATTTCTTAAATACTTTAGGTACTTGTTTCTACTCTCACTTGATGATTAGAAAAAAAAACACTAAATAGAAACTCTTTTATCTTAATTCTGATGAATAGATGAAATCAATCTATTATACTCTGATTTCGAAAGCAGTTGATGATTAAAAGAAGAACAGAAAACACCAATTAATAGAAATATCTAAATTTCAATTCTATATATAAATATAGGTAATATTTTGACGATAATTAATAACCAGCCGAAATTATAGAACGAATATTGTGATTAAGAGAAAATATCCAATCAAAACAATATCAGGAACATCCAGAAAAATCAGTTTTGAGTTGATCACTCAATGTACCTAAGTACTTGTTGTGTTGATTAATTTTCGTTAAACTATCCAGAAAGTACAATGAACAATGAAAGTTCATATGGAATGACATATTATATTTCCATGAAGTTTTCTTTAAAAAAAATACATGAATATACTTTTATACCGTAATAATTTGGTTAAAAAACCTTTTTTCAGTGAATACTTCACAACAACATCAAAATAGAAATGGTTCGACTGTTGATGTACTCGGAAATTTCAAATCTATATTTTATTTCATATTCAAACTCGAATTTCGAAAGTTCAGACATCTAGGAAGGTGAAACGTAGATTCATCTAAAAAAATCAGTCGAGGAATTTTTGTTTGGTTCAAGAGTCATAAACAAAATCCACCCCACAAGGGGGCAATCCATGCCACAACCATTACTTTCACTAAAAAACACATTGCTCTATTAAACACCTTAATTTAAAATGTAGGAAACAATTATTCATGGCTATTGAAAAATACCCCCATCAAAAAACCATCAATTCG
Organism: Hippodamia convergens; assembly: GCA_038502775.1. Lineage (NCBI taxonomy): Eukaryota > Metazoa > Arthropoda > Insecta > Coleoptera > Coccinellidae > Hippodamia > Hippodamia convergens. Next base: position 2,179,374 of record CM076607.1, read on the forward strand.
AACCATCCCTTTCATTCGGGGCCTGTCGAAATGTCATACGTCAAAAGAAGACGGATGGAACCAGATAAACCCTTTCGATTGGCGATTACACGGCTAACAATGTCTTAATGTGCGCCAAAACAACCCCTTCCTGCCGATGGGGTTGAAAATAATGAAAACTATCGACAGGAATCACTCTCGATTAGACGGGCGTCATTCATTGGCCTCCATTATACCAAATAATGGGGTTAAAGGTTTCCAATTCATTAAAAACTCTTCCGGTGTATAAAAAAAGGGAAAACAACCCCTTTGTACCTGGTCGCGTGCCTGGACGACCCGCTATAAAACTACAGTTTGTAATGAGCGGTTAACCTCGAATAACTTAATAAAAAGGAGCCTCCGATACAGCATGTCTTCGGTGGCGGTTGGTGAGGGGTGGTAAATGTGTAACCCTTGCGATGCGATAAGTTTTTCGGCAGTTTTTTACCTGGTCACGCGCTACGCCTAGGGCTTGATAGAGGATGGGAGATTAAATGGATGTTGGTATATAAATTTCAGGCTGAATACGGAGTCAAATTGAAATTGGGTGCTATCATAACAAATAATAACAATAATGCTCCGAAAATTTGCCACAAAGGTTGAGTATTTATATTTCTCCATTCTACATTTATTAGTGCTTTTCGCGAGTCGATCCAAAATGAAATGAAAATAATTATAAAAGAGGAATGCGGAATCGAATATATCAATTAAAGACGTGGCCAATGAAATTTGATTTTTTTTCAGAAAACTATTTTTGGTATAGGAATAAATTTTTAAATATAGGGTGTATCAAGTTCGAAGGCCTTTTAGACGTTTCTGGAGACCTGGACGTATTTGAAATTTGAAAATTGGGATTATAATATTGTTCGACATTATCTAATGAGCTAAAATATTGTACTGTATAATATATTATACAGGGTATGATATGTTTTTTCGTTTCAAATTCTGATAGAGTATTCAATTCTGAATACATTCATATTAAAATCGTTGCATTCGTCGAAATACTTTTCATAATATGAAGAAAAACTTAAAAAAAAGAGTATTCAGTATTATGTTTGTTTTTCCCATTCTGAATATTTATGCACAAACAGTTTTCACATTTTTGAAGACTGTGGAAATATTGGAAATTTCTAATTATGAAAAACTCGTCACAGGGTGTTCCAAATATTGGGTCAAAAATTGGGATCAAGATTAGCTCATAACTTTTGTTTTTCAAATTAGAAAATTTTTTTATGTTTGCATTGGATAAATGTGTTGGAAATATGGTGATAGTGATTTAACATGTCACTCTTGAGTTATTTAGGACTTTTTGATTTTATGTCGTACCTAGAGTAAAATTCATAAAATCTGATTCATATCAACAATGATAAATGAATTCAGAAAAAAGGTCTGTTATAGTGAATTATTGTTGCTATGAAACTTTGACTCTACGTACGAAATAAAAGAGGAAATCCTGAATATCTCAAGGATTATTCATTTTAGGAGCATTAATATGTTAGAACAATATTATTATTGTTTTTCGCAGAATCCAACGCAATCATGAAAAAAATAGGGTTATGCGTCAATTTTGATCCCAATTTTGACCCAACATTTGAAATACCCTGTGACGAGTTTTTCAAAATTCTAGAAATTTACAATATTTCCACAGTCTTGGACTGCAAAAATGTGAAAACGGTTTGTTCATATATAAGATATTTAAAATAGGTATAACAAACATAATACGAATACTCTTATTTCCCTTTTTTCTTCATATTTCGAAAAGTATTTCGACTAATGCAACGATTTCAATAGGAATTGAACAAAATTTTAAACGAAAATTAATTTAAGAATTTTTTTTCATACCCTGCATAAGTGAAAGCGGCCAGGCTTCCAGAATATTTTAGCTCGGTATATAATGTCGAACAAAATCATAATCCCAATTTTCAGATTTCAATTAGATCCAGTTCTCCAGAAACGTCTAATAGGCCGTCGAATTTGGTACACCCTGTATACATTAAATTGTCTGATTCTGTTAACAGGATGAATCATGAGCCTCCTTCTTTTCTTAGTTACTGTGGATATTACTCATATAATGAAATTATTTGTGTCCTAATGCTACATTGTAATTATAAAAAACACACTGCGACACTTTCAAATTCAATGGAACGCTTTTTGAGAATGAATTAAAATATACAGGGTGATTCGTGCAAGTCTACACATTCCACATTCCATCATCTTTATGGAGCATCTGTATATTTTTAAAATTCCTTCAAAAATTTTTATCAAAAACTGCATATATACCTGTATGATTGATTACAATAGTTTCTACCTTTGTTTAAAGTTTGATTGAAATACTTTGCTCATCGGCTGTGCTACTTAAACTTCAGAGAATTGATTTTGAGAAATTTTCCCAAGTTACTTCTGAAATCATAGGTAAGTATTAAGGTTATTTAAAAATACTATACAGAAATGGAAGTTTGTATTATCGTTCTGCTACAACAAAGTTAGTAGGTATACGTTCTTATCAGATCCACAATTTACCAGTGATATAAATTTACAGGGTGAGTGTAATGATTTGTACATATATTTTAACCGGAGATTCCTGAGGTCGGAAGAAACACAATACTAAATTAAATTTTTCTCGCCTTGTCTGAAGTGTTATTAACACAGAAACGAGAAACATACCTACCGTCATATGGTTTATTCTTAAAAGTTTGTCTCAAAACGTTATAACAATATATTATATTTGCATTAAAAAAAGGGACTTTATGCCACTAAACTGTATATGATAGTTTTTCATATAGATTTCCAAAAAATGATGAAATACAGATTAATATGAATAACTCTTATTCGAAAAAAATGTGTATCTATCAGTCGTTCATGAAAAGACTTCTTAAATGCTTAAATGGAACACACTGTAGATTTTAAAGATAACTTTATCAAACTCTTCTGACATGAACAGAATAATTTTTATCTAGGTCTGATGTGTAATGGATACATTTTCTGAAAAGAGTAAAAAATTTCCCTTGAAATTGGGTGGTAAACTCAGAGATTTGTGAATGAAAAATCATTTTAGTGGCTGGAGGTAAAAGTGTGTCAAGAGTTGAAATCAGCAACAACCATCGGCTGTTTCTCGGAATGTGCTTTCTCCCCAAATGTTCTGAAAGGCAACATTTGCAGAATTTCCAAGGTTATCCTTCTGCCGTCAATACAGCCTTTTTCTCATCCCTTTGTTGCGCAATGCTCAACTGGATACTACTTCAATTTGAAACTGACAAAAAAGAGGGTAAGAGCGTTATTTATGACCATCCTTGCTCTCAATATCCCAACCCGACTTGCGTCAGTCGTATGCTAATTTTATGTTTTTTTATGACATCTATTTATTGAGGGCGTCTCGGATATTTTGGTTATTTTAAAGAAAAAATTGAAGTGTGGTCATCTTTCTTGATTTATTTAGGCACCGGAGTTAAATATTCTCAAATGTTTTCTATTATGCAATGGAATTTTGCTTATGGTTGTTACTTTGTTGTTCCCAAAATGTTGTGAAGGACGACAGCAGATATTATGATCTTTCATGAAGGCACAAACGTTTTTCCTAGCAAATTTTAGCATAACCAGTTCTGACTATCTCATATTACCAGCCATATTTTTTTGTTATTCCTTTGAATACGACATGATACAACATATAATATCATTTTATAATCAAGTTTATTCGAATTTATTCCTCATTAGTATGTTCTGATTCATATGAGGAGTAATGCAACTCATGGATTTCTTAGTTCTAATAGTTTCTCTATTCGACTGAAATCAAGCAATCGATGTACCTACGTATAATTGAATAGGAGGAACAATTTAACCGAATTTAAAATACAATAATAAAATTTGGAACCGGCATCAATTCAATATTTCAGTTGAATAGTCATTCATTGGGAATAAGTATTCGTTCAGATCAAACGGAATTAAAAAGAAATAGATGGAGTTCAATACACTATCCTATATTTCAATGTTATTAATCAACAGTTGAATATTTCATAGAATATTTTATTTTGTGATTTATGTATTTGATTGATTAAGTTACCACTTCAATCTGATTAGGGGTCGAATAGTCAGAATGTATTAACAAGAAAGAGAATATAGAGACATTGAATAACAGTATTTGAACATATGCATGGAGATTTACTCTACAGTATATCCCGAATTGCTTAATTTTGGCTGTTTATGCTGTTGGCCGTTTGAAAGAAATCTTGGGCTCAATTTTCTTGAAAACAACATTGATTGAAATCGTTCCACGTATCTTAATTTGTTTCCAAAAGAAAACCAAATTTTGATATTTTATCGATTTCGAAAATTTGCCATTTTTATTTTCTATTGAAACTTTCTACAAGCTCTTTGTCACCGGAAATCAGACGCTAAATTCAATTTTTCATCTGATTTTCTAAGGGCCAGGAAAAAACAAATTTATTTTTAATACAAACGCATTTTTTCACCTTATATCATACAAAAAAATAGCACATCTTCGAGGAAAAATCATCATTAAAGTGGAATAATCACTAACTGTTGAGTCTTTCATACATTATTCTCTAAATAAATCGGATATAGAATAGGTATTTCAATAAATTATAAAAAGGATGAGATGTAGTCTCATTAAAATGCATTCTTTTCTGATCACATACCGAAAAAGTTTGTGTAGGTACTTTAGTAATATATCGACATATCTACCTATATGTATTTTTCATTAGCAAATTTTTTTAATATTCAATAATTGAAGTTGTTTTTGTTTGCACCCTTAGTACAAAAGATGAAAACAAATTGAATAAAGTGTCCTATTACTGTTACCAGTGGGAAAATGTCTGTAGAAAGTTTTGATCGTTTTCAGAAATTTCCAAAAATAAAAAACATCAAAATTTATTTATACATATCTTCAAAACAGTTGAAAATACCGTGTTTTTATGAAAATCGAGCCCAGGACTCTCTTCAACATTTTTACCTATCTAGTCTAGAAGTAACAGGAGCAGTAATAATAAAGCAATTTGGGATATCCTGTACAGCGAGTCCATTGATATTAAATGGAATTTAACATTTTCATGTGATGAATTGAATGTGTTGATGACCTGCTTCAATTAACAAAGGATTATTCATGGGTTTGGGCCAATATTATCAGAACCTTTTTCTTGGATAAATGACACAAAGGCACTATAAAATTAGATCTGAAACAAGTGATAATTTCAGTTGGTATCTCTGGAAATATTGACCTAAACCTGTTAATAAATGTTATAAAATTTTTATCACCCATTAAACCATAATATTGGATGCTTTGTTCAATAGAGAATTAAAATTTAATTGACTCATTGATTTTAAGGGACTCATTGATTTTAAGGGATCCTTGTGTGCTGTTGGTACAAATTATTTTTTACTTTGTTATTGGGTTGGATTTTAATTTGAGTGTTTTTTTCTACTTTCTGATTTTAAATTCCTTCATATTCACTTATGAGAAATTAAAAGTTTTAAAAATAAAATGTAAATAAAAAAATATTCTACCCAAATAGAGGCCAACGATGTCCAGAAAATGATCGAGTGTGCCATTCCTTTCAAACCATCCGCACAACTCTTTACCTTCATCCATCCACGTCAAAATATGCCACATTATCCTTTGTTATCCGCTCAAGCCCCGAAATCCGAAAAGATAATTATTCCACGGGTGTTACCCCGAAACTGAAAGATGAAAGTCATTTAATTTCACTCTGAACCATACGTCCAGTACTTGAACACCTTTGTACCCACCACACCTGAACAAGACTGAAGAAGCCAAATCCCAACATCATTAATTATAATTTGGCGTTCGCCAAAATTGAAACGTAGAGTGCTACATCATTAACAACTATTCCAACGCGAAAAATCACAAGAATTCTTGGTGATTATGGCATTTTGTGCTGGAAGAAGAAGAAAGGACAGGAGTCAACCGGTGACAATGTAGAGCGATGATCTTCTACAGCCTAAAAGGGTAATAAATTGTCCTTGACGTGGACAAAATGATAGCAAAAAATCGAATAAAGAACCGGCTACCGAACTGACTATGGGTCAGTCGTTAAAGTCTTCTTTTGAAGAATTATTTAACCCATTGTGTCGCTTGGTATCTTTGGATCTGCGATTTCTGGTGATCCGAAGATGCACATGGTCAGTCGGTGTCATTATGACGCCATTCAGGGGTAGATTTATGCGTTGGACGGCTTTTGTGTTGAAACTTTTGGCTGGTACCTTCTTGCGTTGGTATTTATGTCGAATCCTAGGTTCTGGGTGTATTTTTGTTCTCTCTGAAAATCGATTATAAGGGTTGGACGTATAGGGTGACCGGTGAGATATCGGGTGGCTTTTTAGCACAGTATTATTCTGAAACATGCCCATCCCCTACGTCTGATAGAATGAAACTTTATGTGTTTTGTATGGATTGTTCCCAAAATTAGGAATATATTATTATTATTAATAATATTTATTATTAATAATATTATTATTAATATATATTATTTACTCGGTTGTGAAATCATATACCAAAAAAAAGGTTATACCAAAGGAGCTAGATCGCATCAGATAAGACCAATCAAACATTGAATTAATACACAAGCTTATTTCGAGGAGATTTTTGTTATTGGCTTAAGAAAGGATCACCTCAACATCATGTCTTGATTTAACACTTTCCTTCTATTATACTACAGATCAGTCTTACATTTTGCTGCTCTTTGGCCTAGAAAGATTTTCAGCAAGTTTTTTCTTACTCGGGACCCTGAAAACGATAAAACTTCAAAAAATTAATATGAACTAAACAGTGAAAAAATAAATGCGTTTCCACCACTCAAAAAGTATATATAGGTTCCTGCCCACTTTAAATCTATATCAGAACATACCGATGAATAACAAATGATCGAAATATATTTTTGGAATTCCCATAAGCAAAATGAAATGAAAATTATTAGGCTACTTAAAACACAATCAAATTATTACGATAGTACCTATGATATACTCAGAAAACTTACAAACCTACCTTGACTGATACACATCAATTCCAAAAATGACAATAGTGGTGAGAAGATTTTATTATCGTAATAATCTATTTTAAGTAGGTACCTAGGAAGATATTTTTAATTTCATTCATTCTAGAGGAATTGTTTGATCATTGTTTGTTTCATAGAGATTTGTTGTTGATTTAGGTCTATCTACTTATCTCCTTGGTTGGTGATTTTTTTTACTTCGTGCATATTTATTGTTTTTTTTTTCGTAAAAATTTTCATTTATTCTCTATTTTCAGTGAATTAGCAAGTGCCATTCGAATTATATTCATGAAGGATTTTGCATTTTGAAAAGATAACAGTCTGTGACATCTCTGACCATGCACGTCAAAAATTACCTAATTTTTCACGCCATTATTCATTCAATTGAAGGTATTTGACAAACATGAGATAGATCGTATTTTTCATATCTATTGTTATTTTCCTGGAAAATCTGATAATCTTGATAATTTTCATTTCATTAATTCGGCAACAATGTATTCGACTATGACGCTTACTTGACCACAACGACGTTACGGTAGATGACTCAAATATCCAGAAACCCTATAAAAGATTCGGCCAAATATTTGCTCCTAAAGATTGAAGATCTATCACTAATCTCATAATCAGAATCTAACCAAACTGTAATCAAATGATCCTTGATGTACACCATTTCTAATAAAAATAAAATGATAGAAATCGGTTGGCGTAATATTGCGTTATTCGTTCATTTGTTGCGAACATTCTTTGTGCAAATTCAAGAGTTACATATATGGTTTTCTCATGGATGACAGTGTCAGAAGAGAACGAACTTGAAATGGTGCCACACCAGGTTTCCAAAAAAAAGAATCATCAAAATCGGTTCATAAGTTAAACTTGAAAAAAAAAAATAAAAAAAACACAAACGAATTGAGAACAAACTCTTTTTTCTGGAATTCGGTTAAAATTAGAAAACAAAACGTTTTCATGAAAGAGACAATAACGTTACTCAAAGGGACAAATGAATATCCACCTCAATTGATTCTACATTCGTTTCGAGAATTTTCGAAAGTAAAGGATTTCATCATTCTTGGAACAAAATGAAGATAATCAGCATTTTACGTGGTAACCTTTGTCTTTTGAATAATGTTATGTTTGTTTCCTATTATTCTTATACTTTTGAACCGGCTGATTTTTTTGTTTTTCATTATATGTACATCTTTCGAATTTAACTTGTGTATTTCAATATCGTAATGAGTTCATTACAGAACTAAAAGTAGTGCACTGATGAACCCATTACAGCATTGTTTTCAGTTATATTTTTCGTTTTGTAGTTGTCAGTACTAACCTCCGATACTATCAATTTTCAAATTCAAATCCCGTAAAATGTCCAATTTCGTGAGTCACACCAACTGCCAAGATACAATAGAAAAGTCACTAGGATGAATTTTTATTTGGATTTCGAGAGTTTTTCACTGAAATAGAGAAAATACCATCTGATATTCGTGACAGAAGGCAATTCCAACACTCATGCTTACGAAAACTCGCTCCTTCATCGCTCTTTCGCATTCGTTTTGGAATAGGAGCCCATTCTGCAACTTGTTTTAGAATATAATATTTTGATATTATTCTGCTCCCTCCGCTCTAATTGGTTTTTGGAGTTTCCATAAGAATTGCACAGCAAAACAGTTTTTTCTTTCACACTGTGAAATATATAGAACTATACAGCCTGAGTCTTCGACTTGTACATATATTCAAACCATAGATTGTTGAGGTCAGAAGAAATACTTTTTTCGTATAGCATTTTTTCTGATTCTGCCTAGATAAAAAGATATAGCCATCTTAAACTTTCATAATGAGCTATGCCACCCCTGCAAATATGACACTAAAATTTTTCCGAGCATTAGATCTACCACCTGAACCTTCGAGAAAATGTAGCAGAAAATTATTTCTGCGAATCTTCTGAACAGAATAACATTCAGCCAAAGTAACCAATTTTTGTAATTTCCCTGATATAGATTTTTTTTAAATCATTAATTACTCGAAGAGTGCGCATTTCACGAGATTTCACGAAGAATACTTTCATTTTCCAAATATTCCCCCCCCAAAGTTGAATGAAGTTGGCAAATTTTCAAAGGAGTTGGAAAATTTTCAAAGCAGTTGGAAAAATTTCAAAGCGGTTGGAAAAATATCGAAGCATTTGGAAAAAATTTCAAAGCAGTTGGAAAAAATTCCAAAGCAGTTGGAAAAAGTTCAAATCAGTTAAAATACATAATTCCGAGTGAGTTATGAAATACGAAGGGATCTGAATTAGAAAAAACAAGTTTGCAATCAGTACTTGACAATATATGTATAGTCGGCAATAAATGGTATTTAACCCAATATTTTATCGGGAGAGATGCGGCCTCAACTCAAGAAGTAGGTACCTAGTTGTAAATTTTTCAGTTACATCGCATGGACTGTGTCATAAAAAAACCATCTGGTATCATAAATTCACGCTGTTACTTTCAGATAAGCGGAATCATCTTTATGTAAGCTCTTCGTACATTGTGTTATAGTTTTGCGAATAAACAATATATTTGAATAATGAACCAAAAAAGATTGAAAGTGAAGTTTGAGTTATGTGGTGCCTTATAAAAAATAACAAAAAAAATATGAACAGAAAATGCGCGAAGGACAACAAGTGTGAGAGAAAGTTATGGGTAGTGACCATAGAACATCGGAGGTCACAACAAAAATCGTTCAAAACACTAAATACATCCTAAATTCCAAACACTAATTGCAATAAACGCTGCAAAGAGATCGAAATCGCCAACTCAAATTAAGAAATTTTGTTTAAAATTGTTTCTTCAATATGATTGATTTAGGTCAAAACCGTTTCCCTACTAAATTGGGAATATGTTTTTTTAAGAAGTATCTTGATTTATGACACACACCTTGACATACATTTTCTGTTTTATTCCCTAGTTATGTTGCTTCTCTATATTCCATGTAAGCAAAAGTAAGGCTAATTTTTTATCAAACGAAATATATTTTCTGAAATTTTCTTCCTATTATTCTGTGAAATGGACCCATGTTAGGGATGAGCAGTTTAAATATTATGAATCTAATCAAGGTGGTCAGTAATTAATTTTGATTTTTCATCTTCCTAACATTCAATCATGTATATTTCTTTATTTTATGGAATCTGCTTTTTCGTGAAAAATATCTTGTTTTATGATGCTTGAAATTTTGAGATACACCAAAGAATGAAACTGAACTAAATTAAAGAATGAAACAAAAGTGTGTCTTAAAGTTTCAAACATACGTCAAGGTATTCCTCACAAAAAAATACGATTCCATAAAATAAAGAAACTCAACATTATTGAATATTGGGTAATTGGAAAATCAACGTTAATTTCTCATAACTTTGATCCCCAATATTGACTCCTTTCACGGAATAAACAGAATCGATTTTTCAGAAAAAATATTCTCTCTGATGAAAATAAGCCATGCTTCTGCTTCCAGATTTCATGAAATAAAGAAAAGCTAAAAAACTGAAGAAACAAACAAGAAGTGTTTCTCAAAGTTTCAAGCGACATCATATTCTTCATGAATAAAAAAAACTTCATAAAATCTAATGGAAAAAAAGTTGATTACTCCTCACTTTGTTGAAATTCAGCATTTTGAATTTTTTTTACCGAAACAAATGTTATACCATAATAATTATAACGGTTACCTGTTAATTCAATGTCCAGTTGGAAAATTTTCGATGGATTTCCCCCCCCCAAAAATTTGGCTTCGGCCCGTCCCTGGAATTTGTATGCCATCAGACTAAATAAAAGTTGCTGAAGACCATAGGTACAATTTTTGAGTCTGAAAATTGAAACAAGGTCTTCTCTCATACGCTGGCGTAAAAATCTGCAACCTCCATATCGGAAAGACCCCATCACCACTCTTCCAACGATACCCGATAAAACCTCTACAATACGGCTTCAATTTCATCCAGCTTCGTCCTGATCTCGGGGATAAAACGAGATGTAGCGAGAAATGTGGCAATTAAAAGGGTTTCACTTTCCTAGCGACAATGGCGAGCCTTAATCTTGCGCCTTTTGTGTTTGTCGGCCCCCTTAATCCCTCCTAATTCTGCTTCGACGCCTCCTCGGGCTAAGCTGAAAGATAAGGCGTGAAGATTGCAGTACATGCGAAATCCGATCGCCAACCCTTTTGAGAACCGGCCGAGCATCTAGGTATTTGGAGCGCTTGGCTGATTGTCGGCTCAATCCTTTCTTGATCTTGGATGTTATGAATAGATACGTGGGGAAATGTGAGGTTAGAGGATACGTAAGACACCCTTGATAGCTCTGCAGTCTTACCTGCCAATAGAAACGCACCTAAGAGTGGTGACGCGTGGTTTAATGCTTAAGAATTGCACGATCTCAGAAGGAAACCAGAGATATTTTAGGATATATATTCTTATATTCTTTTGATAAAGAGAGCTAAAATAATACAATACATATTGAAACAAGAAGATACCTAGCTGAGTTTGGTGCAACACAGGAAAACCATACAGGTCTGCAGTATGATTAAAGAGGAAAGGGAAAAACCTCAGCTGAAAAAAAACCCTTACTCCAGCCGTGAAAAAAAATTACTTAAAATACTGAATATCAGGAAAATCTGAAAAGACATCAGTGTGATCATCTTCATGTTATCCGTCGATCGGCTCAGATAAACAGATTCTTTCCAAAACGACTCGCAATTCTTAATCTGAAATGAAAAAAGGCAAAAGCAGAAAAGAAACCAATTACTTAGAATAAATCAAATTACTTTGAAATTAACCACACATTTTGGAAATGCATTTGTTACTTTATGTATAGCCTCGAAACCATCTTGAAATTTATAAATGGGACAACTATTTATAAGATGTTCTATAGTCTCTTCATTTTCTCCACACTCACAACTAGGACTCTCATACTCTCAACCGAATTCCATCGCTTGCTTGCTATTGCATCGTCCATGGCCTGTTCTAATGCGATTTAGAACAGACCATATTCTCCTGGGAAGGTCAGACCAGGAACTCTGATGGAAGGATCAGAAATAAGATCTTTATTGCAAAATTGGATACATTCCATTCAGATTGCCAAATTTCTTTGTCGCTTCTATTCATATCAATCAGAAAATTTGACCTAAAGGGTTTACGCGACTTCAATCTGAGGACCCTATTATCTGGAATAGAGGTGAGTATGGGAAATGAATTTGGAAAGGAATTGAATTTGTTCTGAAAATTCAAAGCTGTTGTCTCTCTGCGAATATGGGGAGGGACAATATTTGAGAGGACTGGTAACCAAGGAGTAGGTGTAGACTTGATAGTAGCAGTAATAATCTTCAAAGAAAAATTTATTTGGGCATAATTTTTTTTTATATGAACACTGTTCAACCAAACAGGGCAACAATATTGTTGCATCAGCGCCCCATGAGAAACCAGCTAGTTTCTGTAGAATATTGTTTCGAGTTTTGAGCTTCAAACGCAGATCATCTAAATGGGCGTTGAAATTTAGAGAGGAACCAAGTTTGATTTCCAGGTATCTAGGATTGAAATTATGTTTTAAGGGAGAAAAATCGAAAGTTACACTCAATTTTCTATATTTCTGGTGATTATTCAAATGAAAACACGAAACCTCGGTTTTATTTTCATTCGGGCACAAACGCCACTTGAAATAATTTTTCATTATATCCAAATCTGCGGAAAGGGTACTTTCTATTGTTTGAAAATTAGAATGATGAAAAGCCAGAGCAATATCATCAGCATAAATGAATTTTTCCGAAGAAGTAGTTGGAATGTCACACAAATATAAATATTTTAGGATAATCATACAGGATGAGCAGAGCAATATGCTCATTTTGAAATTGAAGGAGAAGCGATACAGATGAACATTGAAGTCATTGGTCAGTATAAAAAAAATGACATCAACAAAACAATACAACATTTGAGTGGATAACTCTTCTAGCTTCTGCTAATGACCACTCATTTAGGTGAATGCTATAAAAGCTAGTGAATTCAAAGTGAATTGAAATTCTTCTTATAGATTGTATAGGAGAATGCTATAAAAGCTAGTGAATTCAAAGTGAATTGGAATTCTTCTTATAGATTGTAGTCGGGTTGTCGAGGAGGAACAATATTTGAAAAAAAAATTTACAACATCGAATTTTGACTCATGGATACTGTTGAGCCAAATGGATCAACAACATTCAGTAGCAAGGCTAAGGCAGCTTCAAGAATGTTGCATTAGCACACCCTCAAGTACCAGCTAGTTTCTGTAAAATAAAATTTCTATTCATAAACTACAGATTAAATATTAAATCCTTTGGATTGTTTGCCAAGCAAATTAGACTTTTGCCTGAAAATAATTGATGGAGTTCGAGAAACTGTTTCAATAATTTATTTAGGCCTCTAAAATGAGTAGTTTGAGTTTTGCCCCAATTTCCCAGTGACGTACGAAAATCCTCTAAATTTTCGGACTATTTTAGGTTTCTCTCGAATAGCTCTGTTAAAAATTAAGCATTGCACCCGTCAGACCTCATCCACTCCATCGGGTACAGCTCTATGGTCAGCTGATTGACTGCTCGCGTCAGATTAACCTCTTCTATGTTTTAATCAGCTGGTAGATTAACTGATGTTCATGGTAGATGAATTCTCATAATCATTAATTGTTGCACTTTTCATGTTATTTTCCTGCCTTTTATAAAGTTTGAAAATTCGTCCACGTTTCAGATCATGAAAATCTATAACAATAATGATAATCTTCTCTCGCTTTATTCAAATGAAATCTGTATTGTGTTGAACTAAAGTATTTGAATCCTCTAAGATATATTTCTTGTTATATTTTTGCAGTTCTCATAGATTTTTCAGATGTTTCTAGACTCCTCACAAGGAAATGATTACTTGCTCTAAGAATGAACATCTTCATGTTTATCTGGTGGTAAATATTGATTTATTATATTCTCATGTGCACCTCATTCTCTTAATTAGTTCATCTCATTTCTCAAGTATTCACTTCTCATAACACTTGCTAATTATTGTTCTTGAGTTTCAGATGAATGAATAATCCTCAAACGCAGAGGAGAATCATGGAATCAGTCTTCTCTCTCAATAAAACCAAGTGAACTTCTCTGAAGTAATTAAAAGATCAAGTAGTTTAGACACCGAACCTGATTGACAGCCTCAGTCCCTGCTTAACCTTGAGTAATCTCCTCTAATATTGGTAGAACCATCCAACTGGTATGATCTCCTCATTATAAATAAGAAATTCTCAATTTCATTCATCTGAAACACTTAGCAAGTAAGATATCAAGCCTTTTGCTTTCTCAAAACCAAAGGATTAGTGGTTTTAATTCATACATAGTACTCTCATGTTATAATTCTCATAATTTTCAATTGTATCCTCTATTTTTTTGATGGACACTAATCCTGCTTACTTAAAGCAGTTTGTCACTGTAACTGTTGTATCACTTGATTAATTAGCCTTATCTTATAGACCAACTTTATAGATTATAAATATCGATTTTTCAATCATGATATTCTCACCTTGTAATAATCTCAATGAAGAACAGACTTAGACTACTAAGTTTTTAATACACTGATCTCACTTTTATTACAACTAGCCTACTCTAATGATTCATTATTCAACCTTCTGTTTTTCTGATGGAATAAGGAGGCTCTCGCAATCAATTTGGATTGTTCTATCACTGTAAACGTTGAGTTTAATTTCGAATTAATGGAACTATCTCAAAGGCTAAGTCTGACTTCATCTGACCTCTCATTTTGAACTTCTCTAGATTACCTCTGTTTTTAGTTGAATAATTCACTCTGAGTTCATAGATGACTTTAATATTTGTATTTTTACTGTATCAACTTCATGGCGGGTGACTTATTCATTTTATGATTATGAATGATGTCTATAAATGTTTTTACACTACCATCTCCAACTCAATTATCTGGATACAATCCTTCACAGTAATTTAAAAAAATCAGAACAACCCCGATTTTGAAAAAGCTCCTAAACTTTGCTGTGTTCAAAAGTGTTCAGCATTGAATTATGCTTTGAAAAAAAACGACATCATATTTTGAACAAGTAGTTTCATAGAAATCATACGTCGAAATATGGCAAATTCTTACACTTTATGAACTTTTTTTAGTATAAAACCACCATATTGTAGTAAAAACGTAAGTCCACCCCCCAAACTACAATGTTGAATCGTAGTGATCGATCGGATCACTGAACTTGAATCCCATGGAAAACGAATACGTTATCTGGAAGTGAATGGGGCACAATGAGCAGCTAATAGAATTTCCATCTCAAATTTTATATTTTCAGATGGAATGTCTAGAATGTATTAGTCAAGTTTGTGACCAAAACCAAAACTCGTATTAGTAAGCATTAAAAAAGGGATGAGTGATTAATTCCTTACCCCCTTAAAATGAAAATCAATCGATCTCACTTCAACATGAAGAATTGGTCTCATACTGATAAACCCAAATTAAGAGACCGAAAAGCTTTAATTCTCAATCAATTAACCTCGAAACTAATCAAGCTATTTTCGGTCAGTTCGGCTCGTGCCCCCACTTTGTTCTACCCACATATTTATCATCGTCTTGTCTAGTTCGATATCTAATCTACCTCCTCTTTTGTCTTATAACGTCGGAAGAGAGCAGGTGGTTCATCGTCTTGACACTCAAGGGTTAATTTCAACGTTCTGCAGAGACAGGTGGTGAATTTCTAGGAAGATAAGATGTTGAGGGTAGAACGTAAAAGTAAAAACTGCCATTTGAGACCAGCAAAAAACCTAAATTGAATTAATGCAAGCAGTCGGCGGCGTTTGGCATACTTTCTAGCTAGTTAGATGAAAAATCATGGCTGTATACCGGGTGGTATATTTTTAGATAAACATGTTGTTCATTTAGACCAAACTTACACTTGTTTCAATTTGACACTCTGTATATTACTCAAAAGTTCAAATAATGATGCTTTTGTACAGATGACTTAATATTTTAGGAGGACCATTGAATAAAATTGAGAATATGTTTTTCCATATTATCATTTTAAAGAAGGAACATCGAGGTGTTAAGTAGAGTGTATAAATATATACTATTGTAACACTTTTCATTAAAATATGCCAAATTATGCTGTTTTGTTACTGCAACACTTATTATTTACTTATCTTTAATTTTATTATAAAATTCATTCTATTATATTCTTTTTGTTTCGAAATCGTTGAATAAACGCATCGGTTTCTATGCTTCATTATCTGTTCTTAGTTCATGCTTTGCGAATAAATACCTTAGAACGTCTCAGACTACACCACCATATGGAGACACATATGTGCGGGAGATAATGATTAGACTTTCCATTGACGCAGTGCGTAGTGCTTGATACGGTCAAAGTTAGCATTGAAATTTCGTGTTTTTTACTTTCTCATTATTTTCGTGAAGTGGGTGAAAGTGTTGCAGAGAATGCAGATAGATAAAAGGGCAGTACCTGGACTCCATTCTAGCTTTCACCAAAACAAAGGTATGTTCGAGAGCTTCTTGCGTTTCTTTTGGTTCCTTTTGATTTTCTCAATTTCTAAACCACAATAACTCTCTTGAAAATAATCTGATATTTATGAGCCTTGAAGCTTCCGAAAGGTTACTGTATCGTGTTTCAAAAACAGGTGTCCAATTGAACCTCATTATATGAAACCTTATACGGAGTAACAAAAAGATATCGATTTTGTATCAAAAGTTAAAATGAGCGCGTTTTGCGAAACGAAAAATTATCAAACTTAATTCGATTTCAGTTTTTGATAAAGTGTGTATTCAGCTCCAAAATCACAAATGGGGACAGCAATGTGTTTTCTTATTTCGCATTTCTTTCATCACATCAGTATCAATGGAGTTATCGAGTGTGGTAAACCCTTTAAGGGTAAAGAACAAAATGAACTACTGAAAAATATTTTTTCTGAGAGTTTTATTAAGGTTTTCTCTCCTAGTCGCCGAAACAAAAATCAATAAGAAACATTTTTCGAATAATACAAGAAAGACTCCTGTGTAAAACTTTTGCACTAATTTGTCAGCTGAACCAACACTTTTAAACTTCGTGAAGTTTCGGGTCTATATCAGACTTCCCCGTCAGACAAATTCTTGAATTCATGAAACTCTTCAGAATCGTGAGAATTTCTGATCTATCAATTGACATTGTCAATACATGATTGTTAGGCAATAATTTTTTGAAAATAATTGGTCCCTGACAAATTAGTGCGCAAGTTTTACGGAGCAGCCTTTCTTCTTTTATTTGAAAAAAAATTTAAATTGAATTTTTGTTTCAGAGTCTGGGAGAGAAAATCCAAAAATCTTTTCAAGAAATACAGAGACCTTCCAAAAAATATTTCAAAAGATACGTAGGTATCTAAAAGTATTGAGATAACAAAAACAATGAACTAATGAATTTTTGCTTTACTCTGTTCATTTTCGAGACTCTATTTTTTTCTTCTTTTCTTTACTTTTATAGGATTTACCTGACTTGATTTCAATAAATTTGATTTGTTATGTGTGATCGAGTTTTACAAAATCGTGTTGATATTTGCATTCTCTATTGTACAATTTATGTAAAGGCGAATTTGATACTAGGGCAACAGTTACCGCTAGATCGTATTCGTTTATTGCTTACTATGCATATACATAACATCAATTTGTTCATCTGAACTTTTTTTTACGGCAATGTAAAAAACTCAGAAGAATATGATTAACTTGCAATAATTCCTCGTGTGTCTGGATTTTTTACACTAAACTCAGTATGTTTAAATTTGAAATCCCAAGCTCTTCCATTATCTACAAAGATATACAGGAGGTCCCATATAAACTAAAAATGTTGAGGATATTTCCGGTTCAACCGGAAGTATATTATCAAGAAAAAGCTGTACAGGGTGGGCATATTTCGATGTTTTAGCACTACAACTTTTGAACCAGAGGAGACAAAATCTGATACCCCATTCTCGATCTCTTTTTCGGAGAAACTAACAAGAGTTGTATTCAGTTTTGGCTGCCTTCTTTTGTTTTTGAGTTATGAGCGAAAATTGGAAAAATGGCCATATCGAAAAAAATTTATATCTCCGCTAATACTGATGATAGAGCTGTGAAATTAAAGCATTCTACAGGCATTTTTTTACGTAGAATCCAGTGGAATGCTCGTCTTTTTTGCACCATTTTCATTTACGAAGCTATGACCCAAAAATATGTTTTTTTAAATGGAAACACTATATTTCTGTGACATTTTCTGAAAGCTTAATTTTTTCTGATTTCAAAAATATACAAAGTTTGTATCAATATGAGTATAGAAATTGGTCAAAAACCTATTTTCATGTGAGTCTCAATACTTTCTATGGTTTCAACCGTTGATGAGCACAGAAAAATGTAGCTTCCTATAACAAGAGCATAGAAATGAAAAGAGTACTAGAAAGAAATTGTGGTAATTATACGATACTAAATTTTTCGTGCTTATCGACAATTGAAACCATAGAAAGTATTGAGACTCCGATGAATATAGGTTCTTGACCAATTTCTATACTCATATTGATTTATTGATACGAAACATACGATGTTATATATTTCTGAAATCAGAAAAAAATAGGCTTTCAGAAAATGGCACAGAAATCTAGTGTTCCTCTTCAAAAAAACATAACTTTGGGTCATAGTTTCGTAATTAAAAATTGTGCAAAAAAGGCGAGCATGCCACTGGATTCTACTTAAAAAAGTGCCTGTAAAATGTTTCAATTTCAGAGCTCTATCATCAGTATTGGAGGAGATATAAATTTTTTCCGATATCACCATTTTTCCAATTTTCGCTCATAACTCGAAAACAAAACAAGGTAGCCAAAAATGAATACTACTCTTGTTAGTTTCTCCGAAAAAGAGATCGAGAATGGGGTATCAGATTTTGTCTATCTCCTCTGGTTCAAAAGTTGTAGTGCTAAAACATCGAAATATGCCCACCCTGTACATCGGTTGGATTTTGCGTAATTGCACTTACCTGCAAAATTTCGTAATTATTCTTCTATTCGTTCAAGAGATATTTACTTGGTTCCATAAGTTATCCATGCCCTGTATACGAATTTACATATCCATTCGAACTTCCTGAGATAAATTCAGCTCTGAACAAAGGGGGTAGATCGGGACCGGCCCCCCTCAGATTTTCAGGGTGCCACCCCCCAGAACGAATAAAAATTAATCTAAAAATCACTTAATTCAAAAATTTTTCTGAACCTACTTAAGAATTCCTTAAGTTGTGCCCCCCACAAGAAATTTCTATTTCCCCTTATGGTTCTGAAGAAGCATCATAGAACTGATGACTCGATAAAGGAGAAAAAACGAACCTTTGAGAAAAAGAATAAATCGAAAAAAACGAACCTTTGTTTTAATTCGTTCTTGTTTTCTATCGAATTGGGATTCCTAATTTGGACGCATTTTTACCACTGCGTCCTTTGGATGAGCCCAGCTGACTGCTCTAAAGGCCGATGTGATATCGAGATCGTTTTATAATCCCCGCAAATGATAAATGTGGGTTCGTTCCTCAAGCGGGTGCTGCCGATTTTCAGAAAGCACGCGAAATTAGAAAAGCATCTGCCGTTCTTCGGTAATCAATGAGCGCGTATCAGACCTACCAGGAGCTCGGAGGTCTTCTACGAGAGAAACTAGATACCCACAGCTATTGGCATAATGCATTAAACAACAGAAAAATAATAGCTGTGCCACGGGTCCCTTGCAAATGCCTATTATTTGGATTTGCTCGCAGAGGTAAAATAAAACTGCTAATTATCACCGGAACAAGGCGGAACCACAGAAACGGCTTTCTTGGACGCATTCCGACCAGTGGCGCACATGAATTGACAGAGCCACAGAATAATAAAACACAACGAGAAAAAAATCTTTTTATTTGTCAGAGTATTTCATGAACTTCCCCAGGGAATGAAGATCTATCCAGTTAAAATTGGGGACATGAAGGAAAACTACAGTTCTCAAGATCAGTTGTAAAAAGTTATCATAATATTACATCAGAAATACCTGAAATTTTAAACAATTTTCATGCGAAATACAGTTTCTACAAGGAAATCAGAAAATTCATAAAAATTCAAGAATTCTGAACTAGAAACACACAATCTTGAACATTTAGGGTTAATTCATTGGGAATTACACAGGATGTCTCGATATATATGTATATGTATATGCAACAAAATTGAACAAGGGATTCTTGAAGCAAATTTAAGCGATAAAAAGGTAACACTGTCAGTCAAAAACTCTGAAATGGAAGTCATTCCACAAAAATAAAAATAGGGATCCCCTAAATTTTTTCCAAGAACCTCCTGTTGAATTTTGTTACATATATCTTGGGATATCTTGTAGAGGAATCTGTACAGACATGTTCGAAGAGTTGAAACTACGTTGAAAATGTGCTAGATCCATATTCTATAGAACTGCTTTCTCCCGTCATTAAAATTCAATATTTTTCTGATCTTCAATTCTGAATATTGCTTCTTCAATACAATTGACAAATGAAGCTGTTGATTATTAATATAACATATATTAATATAATATAATATAATATAACTGGCCTTCAAGCGGAGGTTGAATTTGAATTCTCGATTGACACGTTTATAATACCTGCCCTACATTATGTATGGCTCACAAAAGTTGGACCTTTATTATTTATTATGAGCATTTGTGGCTTTATTTCTGTTGAACCAATTATTGAACGACTATTAAAAAAAAAGAATAATCTATACTGATTTTCTGAGAATATTTGTTTTGTCTCCAATGTGAAAAATAAAGTATAATCTATTAATACTGCATAAACTAGCTATTAATTTTATGATTTCCCAACGATGATTACCTACAGTAATGAGTCCAAACATCATTAATCATTATATATATTTTTTGACGCAGAGCTAAACTTAATATATGATGGTGTTTAATATACAAAGAATACGACAGGTATACCATAAAATACAGCGTGTCTTGTGAAAGATAAAAGAAAAGAAGTAAACTCAGCAGTAAAGAACCCTATTTAACTATAGATAAGATGGCTTATTGAGTCAAGAATCTTTATACGAAGTAGGCCGAAAAACTAGAATATTGAAGGAATTCCCTTTTTCCAGAAAAATTACATTGAAGATTCTTCAAGCTTTGCGAAACTCAAGACTTAATTTTAACTGAAGAAAGAACAGGGTGAAAGCAGAATAAATGAATGCACTCAGAAAATATTCGAATTGTAATGAATCTGAAATAAATTTAACGTAGCAGGAATAATGAACATTTCAAAATTGAATCCGTATGTCATGTAATTTGATGGATGAAAAATATTCAAGTTCTTTGTCTAAACATTATCTAGAGGTCCCTAAATAATAATGACAGAAATGTCACAGAATCTGATGAAAAGAAAAAAACTCCTGCAACCTCACTCATCTGACTCAATATTATAAATAAACTTTCTATCGAAATAGGATATGTAACTGAGCAAAAAATCAAATAGTATACTATAATTTTTTCAATGTACTCTTTCAAGACTCTCAACTTTTGTAAAAATTTCTATAGTCAAATGAAAAAAAATTGAAAACCAGGTTTGGATATTATGAGAATTTCTTCAAACCAATTTACCTACTTATCGATATGATATATGGTATACTATCGACTTCTACCTACGCCACTGCTTTCGGCTATTGTTCCCACACAAAGACAAAACTGTTCGTTTCCACCCTGTTTTACTTAATTCTTAGATTAGGTCAGATGATTGTTTAATAGATTGTCGTGCAATTCAGCACAGACCACAGATGCGGACGAGACCAACAGTTCTTTTGGCGCATGCGAAACTGCCGCAAATGTCTTTGCAAAAATGTGTTATTAGATTTGGGTCGTTGCTGGAATTATCGTGAACTGTTCAGGCAGATTGGAGGCAATCGGGCAATGGGCCGAGGAGTTAGCTTCGCCTCCAGCTAGCCACATGTTTGGCATAAGTAACATACATTTGGCAGACGAATGGTATCTGTAAAAGTTGTCGTTGAACTTCATCCTGAAGATTGTTGGAGGGTAGGTCGTTACCTTTGATCGCTATCATTAAACTCGATGAAAACACTGACCGAATTGCCGGTGTATTCAATTTTGGGTTATTACATTCTGTAAATAAAAGAAAGAACCGGGAATTGATCATTTGAAAGTTCTTACTGGAAAAATAACCGATTTTCTTTGTCGTCAAGTTGACACAACTGTTCTTCGTACCCTATCTATATTTTGGAACGTCATCTGCAATTCTTAAATTTGTTTACAATGTTACATTCTGTCAGTTCAAGTGTTTTTCAGATATTTTTTGTAAGTGTTAACACAGGTTTTATAGAAACACTCCATGATAGGGATAGGGCATCTACAACAATAAATAATTAAATTGATTTCATTCAAAATTTTCAATACCTAGCAAATTTTAGAGAAAAAACCGTATCGAATTTAGAGAGAAAAATTTTTAGACAAAATTATACTGATCATCAGGGAACAACAAGAAAACCGTCAGGAACAACCAATTTTATTAAATTTGATTCCTTGAGTTCATGGCATTTCATGAAAAATGAGAAAAATTGGTTCTGAAGTCAGCATGAGACCCATTATCAAAACACAAAATGATTTAAGAACTAAAATGAGAAAACTACACCTTCTAATGAAAAATTAGGTCAGAAAACTTAGTTAAGGTACAATTTTCCCTCATTTGTGGAAAAACTTATACAGAAGAAACATCAAGAACCTTAGAAATGAAAATGCGTGAACATAAAAATATACTTAGATATATTGTAAATTGCCGATTATGTATGTTCCAATACTGGTGATCACATGATGGATTGGAATAACTCTAAAATTCTAATGACGGTACGTGATAATTATAAAAGAAAAATTATGGAGTCAGCTCGTATTTTGTTGGATATATATATAAATATATATATATAT
This sequence comes from Hippodamia convergens, assembly GCA_038502775.1. Lineage (NCBI taxonomy): Eukaryota > Metazoa > Arthropoda > Insecta > Coleoptera > Coccinellidae > Hippodamia > Hippodamia convergens. Next base: position 2,202,387 of record CM076607.1, read on the forward strand.
ATATATATAATATATATATATAATATAACTAATAATCTGCCCAATTGTTGAGTGGGAGTGGATCGTATTTGGATTGATTTTCAAGGAAAGGGATTTTCAAGGAAATTTTGAGATAAAGTATATCAATGTCAACATCATAGTAATAAGTGTTAATCTATGATCACCATTTATTGACAAAATGTAAATAAATCGAACAACTTTCATAATTCTGAAGAATTTCATGAATTTAAGAATTCGTCTGACGAAACGTTATAAAGTTTAAAAGTTCCAAGAATACACGTATAACGTAGTGACCTTCATTCTATTATTTAAAGAAAAAATTTCCATTTGATTTTTCATCAGAGCCTGGGAGAGAAAATTTCAGAAGAATGCAGAGATCTCATATAATAAATTTCAATAGATGACCAATGAATATGTAGGAAATTGTGCATCTTAAAAAAAAAATAGCGAAGACGGTAAATAAAAAGTAAGCTTTGAAACCATCTCACTAGGCCAAAACGAAAAAAAAAACTTCAAAGGCCGTCGAAATATAAGGTGATGCTGAAAGTATTTTTTCGAAGTCGATGTTGAGAAAAAAGAATATAAAAACAACTGACCGTGAATGAAATTCAAAACAAATTAATATGCACCTGAAGTAATTTTTTTCTCACATTTGAGTGTATATCAATTTATTTTGGAATTTTTTTTAATTAATTGTTGACCGCTTTTTAGCTTCCTGAGTAGGAAGAAATTGCTGAGGATCCCTCTCAATTTTTTTTTAAGTTGGTTGGTTTTTATCTTCTTTCCTAAACCTTCAGTAGAATCAGCGGCTGGTATTGAATTCGATTTGAGAAATGAAACGATTGCTTAAGATTCCTTTCGATTTTTTTCTAGTTGAAATTTTTTTATCCTCTTTTCAAAACATTCAGTAGAATCAGCGGCTGGTATTGAATTCGATTTGAGAAATAAAACAATTGGTCAATGCAAACATGCTTATTTGTTTAAGTCTTATATTTTTTCATGACAGCCACTATTACTTATCAGCATTATTAAAATTACTTCCACTCCACTTTCATTTCTTACAATGAATATATTATATTATGAAAAACAAGTTTTTTAAAACCAGTTTTTTACACCATACTCTAGGTATCCAAGCTCAAAAAATTCGAGTAGTCATTTGAAAAATGAAATATGTCAAATACTCATGCCATAAGGTGGTTGATTGAGAACTAAAATTGATCTCTCCAAGTTTTCAACTAACCCAATCATGAATTTCATTCCTAACTTCATCCACATACTGTATGTCTCAATTCGGACAGCAGTCAAATATGTATTCAGATAGCCTTTAAATTTTTTTTTTTACTATATTTATTATTTTCTCATGTTGCTTTTTGTTGGTGTTTATAGTTTTGTCACCTTCACCCTTCAAAAAATAGATCATAAATAATTATAAAAACCTCCTAATAAATTCATCCACTAACTTCAGTTCTAATGTTGAAAGACACTTTTGTGTTTTATGTCCAACTTTTCATTAGTTTTCAATCCGACCAGATCAAAATTTTTCATTAAAAGTAAGTTTTGAATTTTTTTTTCATTCTCAGTTTTATTTCAGTCCTCATGAAACTGCGCAAGCTTTTTCATTGTTTTTTTTATAATTTTTTATAAAGTTTCAATCCAATGGGTTTTTCATTTACTTAATGAAAAGAGGGTGAAATAATGAATCTTTTTCAATAGAAATACGAGCACCAATGACCGTGTTTCTTCTCGACCTCTCCATTTTGGAGCTGTCCGGTTTCTATTTTTGTTTATTGAATTTTTTTTCACTTCTGCGCTTTTCTTCAAGTTTATGTGTATATTTTTTGCATATTATTATTTTTGTGAGTTTATAGGCTTCTCCTCAATTCTTTAATTTTATATAATAATGATAATAATTTTTACAAATAAACTTGTGTATGTCAAAATATTCAAGAACCTTAGGGATGACCTAATATTCATCTTGTCTCCCTGCTAACCAACATAAATTTCAACACAGTCGAACCATATTCCCTTCGTTACCTTCAATGCAAAACAAAACTCACCAAAAAACCTCCCCAAAGCCAAAACACCAACGCCCCCCTTAAAAAACCATAACCACATCTTTCATAACCCCATAATGGGTTGAGATATCGAGTACCTAAGGTAATAACTCACTCTATTGCCCGAGAAAAACCACTCTATTTGTAAACACAACCCGGGACACCATACCTCTGACAAATAAACACTTATTAAACCCTATTCACCCTTTATTTACAATAGTTTTTATGGTCTGGAAGCGCCATGCTGTAAACTACCCGGGTGGATGGAGTTAAAAAACGGAGCAGAGTGAAAAGGATTGAGTGTGTCGCGTGGCCAGGTAGAAAGTGGTAAAAAACGGTGGTAAGGAAGGTTTATGGAGGTTCGTTGGGATGGAACAGCCGAGGGTTTAGGAGGGACTATGTTGGGTTGCCGTAAGATGTGTCAATTAAGGCACGGCTCATAAAACGCATTGAGATTAAGTTTTGAAATAAGTTGAGAAATTTTTTTATAGGATAATATCGAAAAATGTTCATATCGAGTGTGTTATTTGAATCAAAATAAGCTACATTTTGTACCAAATTTCATTTTGCACTGGTTGATAGGAGTGTTAACTTACCTAGCAATTGCTAGGGCAAAAGATGTGAAACAAAATATACTAACAGAAGGGACTGTTTAAATTTTAAATTGTTCTGGTGAAACATAGATAGGAAGGAGTATATGATTGAAACTTGGAGAAAAAAATCATGAAGGTTTTTTCATGTAAACATGCTTTGTTACTCAAATATTGTAGTCGTTTTCTGCAAATTATTTAAAACTAGCTGACCCGGCAGACTTCGTACTGCCTCAATCGATAAATATTGAAAAAAGTTCCCTCTTTACCTTTGAATAATTAGAATTCTTTTGATGTATGAATAACAATGTACATACTTATTTCAATGCAATTAAATTTTTTGTATATTTTGTACTTTTTTGTATTCCACCTAATATATTTCCTTCTTGACAAAATCCAATGGTTAGTACAACTTTATTCATCTCTAAGGCGAAACAAAGTTCGCCGGTCAGCTACCTTATCCAATTGCCAATTGCCACAAGTGGTCCCACCACCAGATTCCCTACGCTCTTTAATTTCTGGGATAGGAAATGTCAGCTAGTTTCACAATGCATGTCCACACAATACTGCTGCAACAATCGACGAAATCTCAGCAAATAATTATCAACATTTTAACGAATCATTAAACGAAATGAATAATGATTCATCGAGCTCACCTTCTTGGTGGTTTCTTGGCCTGAAATCAAGTAATTCAAATTTTTATTAAGTAGACATTTTAAATTTTAATAAAGGTACTCACCATTCAATGGATTTATCATCTCGATATTGAAGTAACATCCATCATCAACTCTCCAAAACATTAGCCGGTATTGTAGAGCATCGTATGAACGGTGTCTTTCATAAATATTTTCGTTGCAATTTTCCAGTATTGCGACGCGTAAGAACAATATCACTCGTTTCCAAGTTTTCACCTACAATCACAATTGCCACTTCGTATTGTAGGGGAGTTGAATTGGCGTCATGTGCTCCAACAGGTCGTTTATCTACTCTAATCACAACCTTGTGATCGTCACTTGGCATATGTTCCAAAGCAGTTTTTAACAATCGAACCAATGCATGATGTTCATGAAGTAGTTGCTGCAGATCTTGAAGAATTACTCTTCTCACATCTGCATCAATTGATTGACGTTGATCAAGTTGTTCATCCATATTTAAGATTTTCTCATTGAAGCCATTGTCAGAACCGAACCAAATCGAAATAGGATCAAACTGCACGCACCAGCTTTCGAAGAAAAAATCAATAATTAAAATCGGTTCAACCAGTAGACAGTCCTGAGATAAAAAACATAAAAAAATTAAAAAAAGAATACAGACTAATTTAAAACCACCTCCTTCGTGTAATTGGTTAAAATACCTTTCTCTCTTCTCTTCTCTCTTTCATTGTCGTTATGAGTTCATTACAGTAGGTACTCAAAGTAGTGCTGTAATGAAACTCATTACAAAATTGTTTTCAGTTATATTTATCGTTTTGTGGTAGTCAGTACTAACCTCAGATCCTCTCAATTTTCGAATCAAATCAATTCAAATTCCGTCATCTGTCAAATTTCGTAAGTCACACCAACTGCCAAGATATAATACAAAAGTCATTAATCTGAATTTTTCTTTGAATTTCCAAAGTATTTCACAAAACTCGACTGAAATAGAGAAAATAGCGTCTAACACTCGTTTCAGGAGGCAATTCCAACACTCATGCTTTCGAAAACTCACTCATTCGTCGATCGTTTTCGAACTTTGCATTTCCGTTAGAATAGGAGCTTATTCTACAACTTCTTTTAGAATATACTATTCTCCATTTCAGTGTCGTAATGAGTTCATTACAGTACAAAAAGTAGTGCTGTCATGAACTCATTACAGCATTGTTTTAAGATATATTTTTCCTTTTGTGGTTGTCTTTACTGACCTCTGATTCTATTAATTTTCAAATCAAATCAATTCAAATTCCGTAATCTGTCAAATTTTGAAAGTCACACCAACTGCCAAAATTCAATACAAAAGTCACTAATATGAATTGATTTTTGAATTTCGAGAGTATTTCACAAAACTTGACTGAAATAGAGAAAATATCGTTCAATACTCGTTGCAGAAAGCAATTCCAACCTATTTTGTTAAATTCGAATCGTTTGTTCTAAAGTTATTGTTACAATGAAATGAAGATTCTTTTTCTTTTCTCCAATGTTCAAAAAACTCTTCTTATGTCTGATAGAGGTGTAGTTTCTAAGCTGTTATATGAAGCGGAACTGTGTGTTCAACTAGATTCCTTTCAAATTACCTGCATTCATCCCAAAAGGATATCTCAACTTACTCTCGAAATATCACATTTTAATGGATATTCACGTTTTCAGTAGCTACTAATCGGGTCCGACATCTCGAGACCTTGTACAATAATACAATGGTAGAAAAGACCATGATATTATCTGGTGCTTCTACTAAGCCTAGTTGTCTGGAGATTCTTGTGCAACGATATATGGCTTTCACTTATGTTATCTCACGAGAATATTTCCTGTAAGTCCGAGTATTCAGACCTCTGAAATGTTTTGCCGAGTATTCCTCCAGATCAGTAATGATCAAACTTTGGACATTACACCCAACAGTAATGTGATATCGATTCCTGAGGATAAGGGGATTGCAACCCTCTTTCGAGTGTCCATTGCATCATCGTATTCCCCACACTATTGGCCGGTTAGTTTCGCTAAAAAGAGGAAAAAACACCCCCTTCTGAAAGGGGATTGTAAGTTATGAGGACTGCTTGATCTGTTTTCATAAGGAATGAGGTTCTAAGGGGTGAGTCATCTGGTACTTGTGGACAGACAGAAAAGCACGAATAATTCATACGTATCCATTCTGATTTCTTGGTTTCTGAAACAAATACATTTAAATTGGTAGAGTGTAGATAATTTTCTTGGGATTCAACAAAAATCCATTAAGTATTGAATATTTTCGAATCATCAGATCGACATATTTTATCCTTGCTCCTTCTTTGAGGTACCACAATGGAGAGATTCGTACAGAGTACAGGATATTGTTAGGCGTCTCATCAAAAAAGGGCTACTCTTGGAGAATAAGCTAGATGGTAATCAAGGGCAGAAATTCATTCCGAGAATGAATTCGAGTTAGTTGCAAAATTCAATGAGCAATTCATTTTCGTTCTTGTTTCCACGAATAGGAAGAAGAATAACCCATGTGTTAACAGCAGTTTATATTATAAAAAAATATTATTATTATTCTTTCCTTGAACTCTTTTTAGTTTTTTAGTCATCTGGTTTATCCTTTCTCATTGGACCCACAACTATTTCTTCTATTTCCTTTTTTTTTCTCACATTAATATTTTCATATGCTGTCTGAAAAGAAATTTGTCAATTTTCTGTCCGACTGATCGGGAGATATCATTGTTAGAGTGGAACCACCATAAAACATAAACCCACATGAAAACAATTAATTTCTTGGTGCACACGTTGAATCGACTCAAAATGACAATTTTCATTGATTTAATAATTTTCCCTATTGAAATGACAAAAGTTTCAAGTACTCTCGCTCATACAATCATATTAGATTGCTCTTGATCTCTTTCAATACCACATGGGTCTCTGCCCTTATGGGGTTTGTAACAATGTCCGAATGACGCCCGTTACTGTTGCAACATTACGTCGTCACATGGCTGAATCAATTCCATCGCTTCCCGTATCACGAAAGTCCAGAAAACGGACAAAAAGGGAGGAGAGCACAATGCATTTTATTAATTTCAATTATTTCCGTAAATTACTGCTTATCCGCGCGTTTCTCGAATTACGCATTCGCAGCATATGCCCCCCCAGAGCCTGCTTAGCATTTCGTAGTCGGGTCCATTGAATTTATTCGTTTAACGGCGTTTTCTGTTCTTTTGCACCCCATCTACACGCATCCTTTCAAGCCACCATATTTGTTCGACAATGCCGGCGACGAATTAACATAGACGGCCGTTCTACTCCATCTTTTTCCCCCTTTTTTATGGGCATTATGCACGGTTTGACCGGCGGAGGCTGCAAAGTTCTCCCAGGATGATGACGAATACTGCAGGGGTGGACTGAAAAAAAACACTTTTTTCTATAAACAAAGATTTATACTGTGTTGTCGCCTTTCATCTCAGGAAATTGAGGGCTTTCAGTCGAAAAAACAATTAAAAATTGATCATAAATTCACTTAAATATATCTGGGGACGATCGAACGCCATAGGAACATGAAAAAAAGGAACAAAAAAGTAGTTCGAATGGTCAGATCCCTTTAAAAACACCTAAACTAAGAAACATGAAATATAGCCCATAATTTACAAGGTGGTTCACGCATACTAGTCATCAGAATATTAAAGAAAAACCTAGAGATGAACACTTGAAATTTTATAGTTAAACTTTGTTAATAGAGATGAATTTTTGGAAAAATTCAGAAAGTTCGTCTCCAGTTTCACCAGAAATTATAGCAACTTTCGTTTTTTAATGTGATACGCAGTTTTTCATTGATAATCAGATCCAACCAAAAACCTTTTCATGTAAAATATTGCTAAGACGAGGTCGTATTTTTAACAATGTCAAAAAGTTATCAGATCTCATGTAGAGCCAAGCTGCTAACTCTACACTCTTCATCTTCACAAGTCCTCATTTCACAAACTCTATGCCTTGTTCGAAATAAGTGACTTGGCCGTTTCTCTTTAGCCACGTGAGGGTAAGGTGAAAAATTCATTCGCTGTTCATAACTTATCTGTTAATCAATGGTTCTTATAGTTACGAAACAGCCAAGTCACTTATTTTGACTAAGGCATAGAGTTTGTGAAATAAGGACTTGTGAAGATGAAGAGTGTAGAGTTAGCAGCTTGGCTCTACACGAGATCTGATAACTTTTTGACAATATTAGAAATAAGGCTTCGTCTTGGCAATATTTTACATGAAAATTTTTATGATTCGATTTAAATTCTTTTTGTACGTTGCTTATGACAAAATCCTTTAATTTTGTTCATTTTTCGCCAATAATGATTGAATAAAATATAATTATTGCGAGATCTATTTCAAGTCAAACTAATTCACAATTCATGTTCAAAATCAACAATGTACGAAGTGGAGAAATATATCTTTACCTACCTATGTTCAAGCTGCTATGGCGATGTATTTGAGAGCTGCCATCACAACCATTGTATAAAGAATCCTATCATTATACAATGATCACATGCAACGGGAAATTGCACAATGGTAACTGGTTGAGGTTTTTACAGGGAAATAATTGTATTCGGTGTAAATACACATGAGGCGTCTTACGAGCGCTTCATTTTATGCCCTTTTTCAAAATGTGGGGGTAATTTTCCCTGAGAATTCTTGAATATTTTTTTAACAATCATAACAAGCAGTCCTCCGTATATATCAATTTTCAGACTTCTAGCATCAACTTTGGTTCTAAGGGTTGGGGAGTGAAAGTTTCAAGTTTTCCGTTGTTCGTGTACTGAAACTATTTCACATACCAAATTTCAACCTTGAAATCTGAAAAAAACATTAAAATCTCCGAGATAGGACTTCATTTCAATGGTAATAACTTGTAGATTTTTGAATGAAAATTCCTAATTTTCTAGCTTCTATCAGGAAAAATTCCAGTGCTTCTCTTTCATCAATCAAAAACTTCACTGGACATACTGGTGTTTCTACTTCAATGTCAAAGTCAGTCACTACATAAACCTCAAAATTCATTTTTTTCGAATGAGTACCAATTTTTTTATTGTTCAACTGGAATCTACGTGAAAAATAGTGTACAGGGTATCCCAAATTGCTTGATTTTGGCTGTTTCTGATTCTTCTAGACTAGATAGGTAAAAACGTTGAAAGGAGTCCTGAGCTCGATTTTCGTGAAAACACCAGTAGAGAAAATCGTATCACGATATCTTTATATGTTTCGAAGATATAACAAAATTTGATATTTTATCGATTTAGAAAATGTACCATAACTTTCCATTTTCGAAAATGTCTGAAAAAGATGAAATTTTTTAACAAGCACTTTTTCACTGGGGCTACGACACTATTTTAAATTTTTTTCATCTTCAATTTTTTTTGTATGATATAGGATGATAAAAAAATGCATTTATTTTTAAAATAAACAAGTTTTTTTTCCACTGTTAGTACACGAGATAAAAAAAATGAATATAGTGTCTTATTTCCAGTGAAAAAGCGCCTGTAGAAAGTTTTAAACATTTTCAGATACCTATTTTCGTAAATAAAAAAGTTATGGCACATTTTTTAAATCGATAATATATCGAAATTAATAAAAAAATAAGATATCGTGAAACGGATTTCATTAACGGTGTTTTCACAAAAATCGAGTCCAAGACAACTTTCCACGTTTTTACCTATCTAGTCCAGAAGTTCTAAAATGCTCACTTTCCGAGATATTATTCTTTTGATTCAGAGAGCTAAAATAGCACAATACATATTGAACCAGAAAGGTAAAATTCTAATTTTCTGTTTTCTTTTCTCAAAGACTGGGTGAAAAATAAAAATAATGATAAGTTTTCAATTACGAATGTTCGATATGTTCACCGTTTTCATCGAAACATTTCACAAGATTTTCTTTAACAGATTGTGTTGTTCTACGAATTTCAGCAGTAAAAAAATCTTATTTTCAATAATTCCTACAGTCTTCCCTCGAAAACTACTCGTGAAGAGTTGAATATGTCAATATTATTATCTAGAAATGACGAAGTTTAAATGAAATTATGAGAGGATAAACTAGAAACAATCCTCATTAAATAATGTCAGGGAATAGTTTGGGAAAAGGAATCAGAAAAATGCATTTGAAGTGATGATTCATCCATCCCACATGTTTTTTTCTTCTTTTGGTATAGCTGGCAGTATTTCAGTACCTTATGAGTTTCTTAAGAACAAAAATTGAAGAGTTATTGTTCATATCTTTCTAATGTTTCAAACAATTCAATTTTTTTTCCGTGAAATAAAACAAAATATTTTTGATGAAGTCCATCCCTGCAAACCGCTATAATACCGTGTTTTCGGTGTATTTTCGAAGGAAGGATGGTGATGCAACGCGGTGCATTGTAATGGCCAAACGGAGGGGTCAATCCTTAGCTCCCCTAGAGACTCAAGCAGGGGTTACAATCCCTTTTTCGGCGAGGCCAGATTGGCCAATGGCGCTTTGACTGGCCGATGGCGATCCATGAGGGTAGATTCGACCCTTTGTGCCTATCGGACTCAATCGATAGTTTCGGATAATCTGGGAGCAATGTTCGTTATCTTTTGGGGTTCATGTCAACGTCTAAATTATTGTTGGGTTGAAGCTGGGTGTATTTAATGTGATAAACTGTATTTTTGTATAACATTACACCTTCTTTTGATGTTTAATCTTATTAACACTTATATCTGAAAAACACCAAAAACAGGTAGAGGTTGATTCTGCGCTCAAAATCAAGGTGGGCATTTGCTATGAAATTGTTTGAAAAATCTTCCCCCGGAAAAGTTACAATTGTTTCTAGTTTTAATTTTCTCCGTATATATTTAGCTAAAGATATGAAATATTTTTTGTCAATAATACCTACTACACGTTTTGGAAACCTGAAATTTACTCAATTGGGGTTGAAATAATCAACCCCTAAGATTTTTTCTCACATCTGTTTCAGGATAAAAATCTTTCGTTTTCGAAAAGAAAGATAAAAAAAGTTAGCAAATTATTGAGCTTTTCAACCATGTTTTTTTGAAAGGAAAATTTTCATTCAAAAAAATATCTTGGGGTTTGACTATTTCAACCCCTTCTAAACATACTTCAGGGTTGAAAAATTTCTAAATTGGCAAGCAATATTGACCAAGTTTCGAGTCTTCAGTATATTATATATAGAGGCATAATGAAAAAAAACAACTTGAACAATGTCAATTACTCACTTGAGGTTCTTAAAAAATTCACAAAGGTCGGTGAGGTACCACTGAACTCCCAAAAATCTCTCATAGTTTTTCGGGAGAAAATTAGAAGGTATAATCACTGGGTATACAAAGTAGAATCATCTGAAAATTCTCTAAAAGTTGTATTTTTGTATATTTGCTTAACTTTTTTGGTGATAGTTGAAGCCGTTGGTCTAAGATAACTATTGTTGGAATATACAGGGTATCCCACCGGGAGTGCCTATTAGAAGTTTATGGAGAAATAATAATTCAATCACTTGAATATCAATGACTTCCGCTTTCACCGGAAATGGTATCAACTTTCTCAATTCAAATGGAACATATATTATGTATTATGACTTTTTCGGATAGATCTTCGAATGCCACATTCATTTAATTTATCATTCCCTATAACTATCTAGAGCCGTTTTCGAGTTAATGAATGTTTTTTGAAAAAATTACAAATTGAGGCTAGTAGAGAACTGATAATTAAATGAAAGCACAATGAACAATCTCAGATCTGTTTTTTGAAATAGGTTACCGAAAAAATATTCGACTTCACTCTCAGGAGAAAATAATGTTTTGGTATACTAGAAGGTATTAGAAGAATCCAAAAGAAGGCGAAAACTCGATTTTTTCAAATGGAAACCCAATTGTTTCACTCACATATCAATTTGTGAGAAAAAACTAGGTGGAGTCTGTTGAGGATCCCCTATATCTAAAATGTACCATTTTCGAGATATTCAGGAGAAACTGCTAGACCATCAAAGTTTGAATTCAAAAAAAGCCAAAAATTCGAATTTTTCAAATGGAAACCGTATTTTTCCACTCACATGTCAATTTGTTAGGAAAAAATAGGTGGAGTCTTTTAAGGGTACCTTATATAGAAAATGTGTCTTTTTCAAGATATTTAGAGATAACTGTTAGCAAAGGGCATAATATAATATGTATAATCTACAAGATTATATTATATATTATATAATATATTATATAATCTATAATTTATAAGACTCTCTATGGTTTTATTCAAAGTATTCCAAGTTTGTTTCAACTCAAGAATTTATCGAGCACAATGTATTAGCACAATTTTTCCACAGAATGAATAAGGAAATCCTCCAATCAAGAAATATTAAGAAGGTGGGAAAAATGTTTGCGAGTAAGTGGACGAAATTTTGAAAATTTTTTCTAATTCAATTTTCTATTCGGATTTATTTGAATAAAATTTCGTCAAATTTCATGACTTATTTTTCAAAATATGGATATAAAAAATAAAATATAAAGTTCTTCCAACTACTTCATCAGCACTTTGAGAAGGACCTTTTCAACTCAACCAGTTGAAGTTTGTCATTTTTGACAAATTGGTAGGTATGGTAGGTATATTAGTTACATTAATCTGCATGCTGTTGCTTTTTCTTAATTGTACTTCGTTTTAATCTCAACGTTTTTGTCTTAAAAATAAATATTTTTTTAAGGAACAGAAAAATTTTCAAAATTTTTTGGTGACTTTCAACACGCTGTATCTCAGTGAAAAATGGTCGTATGAAAAATGAACATTTACTTTTGAAGCTTGAAGAATCTAGTCCCCTAATTTATTGGTTAAAAATTTTTCGGATTACCGGTAGCCATGAAATCCTCGGATAAATCAGAAAGGAACAATATTCAAAATTTTTCAAGTTATTATTTTTGCTCTACGCGCATGAAAATTTTTTCAGAGCTAGACTGATGCAAAGGTCGCATAGCCTGTTCATTCCGCTCTAATTTGCTTTTTACGACCTTTGAATATGACCATTTGTCTTCGAGATATTTAATTTTGAATGCAGAAAGATCCTTTTTCACTCAACTGCCGATATCTCCGGAAGAACAAGTCGCCTAGCAAGATGACAGTCGGTTTCTTTTCCTGCAGAAAATTTCCTACAAAAATCCGATTTGCTTATTCAAAAAAATATTTTTTCGTCTGTAATATTGACGTGAATAAATAGCAAAAAAAAATGCCCTTTTGTCCTCTTTTGGTTGATGGACTGTATCTTCGTCAATATAAGGAGGAAAGCTTAGGTTATAAGGAAATTATACAGCCTGATGTTCGCCCTAAATCGGTGGATCGATCGGTTCAACGGTTTTATTGGACCGATTGATTGAAATTTTGAAAAAAATTAGGGTGCTTAATAATTTTTCTGATTGTTTCTTGTTTCAGGGACTGGGGAGGAAAACTTTCACAAAAACCAGTATTCAAAGTTGAAAACCCACTATAATTTTCTTTGTTAACTTGACTAATCTTTAACTGAAGTTTTCAAATTCAAGCAAGAAGTTTATCTTCAAAGATAAATTAACTAGAGTTTAAATTATCGTTACCTGAACTTAGCAGAGGAAAATACATCTGGGTTGTCACATGAAAAAACTGCTCCAGTATGGATTTAAACTAGAATTTTAATTCTCTACGTAGTATATTTTCTTTCCAGAACCAACGAACTTTTGTGGCCTAAAATTCAAGGCATTACTTCATGTGACAGTTGGAAAATTTTCGAGTATTACATTCTGTAGCTTTAAAGATCACTGGATGAGACACCTTTTGTTATAGTAACTCACCAAGTTTGCGAGTTACACAGAATCATTTCAGAAAAAATAATTTTCCAACAACCCTTTTGACTAGAAGATGGAGAACCTCCCCCTCAAGTGCCCCGGAAGAGGGCGCTGTTTGAAAGTCCTAAGCAATTGCTTTTAAAAGTTCACGAATAATTCATCGTCCACCTCTTACCAACACGCTTTCCCCTCCCCCTTGCCTCGCAAGAAAGGCATTTTCGACTCAAGGAAGAGTAATAAGTGTGATGGATATAGCGTAAATAATAAATTTATTGAAATAATTAAGGGATGGTTGTTCCCCTTTGGGATTTTCCGAGACGCTGAAAAGGAAAGTGTCTCGATTTCATTAATATTTCAGCAGCCTCTCAACATCTGCGCTTGATGAATCTCGCTCCGAAATCTTGTGATCCATCGGGAATATGTCGCAGCTTCGGGATGTTGGCAATTTTGAGTAATTGAAAAAATTCGGAGGAATTTGATTCCATCATTTTGGAACTAGAAAAAATCTTGTTCAGGCCTTTGACATATTACATATAATTCTGTGAATCCATTTCTTGAAGTGTAGATTTTATGGGGTGACTTTACGAAGTTTATGATACTTGAAGCCAAGCTCTCAGCTGCTCTAGCACTGAATCAAGGAGAAGTTTCCTAGATGGTATTTTTTTACAAAATAGTTCAGTTATTTTATTTTTATTCATCCAAGCTTCATGCATTATGTCTGTTATCTCACATATCCTCTTCTACATATACATTGGCTATATTTCTGCAGATGCAATGACTAATTATGCTGATGATACCGTTTTTTGTGTATAAAAAATTAGATTGCAGTTTGGATCTCAAATGTAATGATCTGTCAGATGCAGCTAACAGATTGTAGATTTCAAGGTATTTTTCACATTGTTATATTCTTCAGAATGATGTATATATTATTTTGAGAAAATGGAGTTGAGAGGATGAGGGAATTTCTTGAGTACAAGAATTTTTTGGACTCAAATCTAATGAGACATGCTTGGACGAATAATTACAAAGAATCCTTGAAATAGACCTCAATCATGGACACTTCAAAATCTTTTGTCATAACTTTCTCAACAAATCAGACAGGATATTGTTATAATATACCTATATCATATCTATTTTATTGAACTCTTCACAGACTGTTTTTAGGGAAGACTGTATGCATATATGTGTAGAAATTATGAAAAAAATTCAGTATTATATTTTTCTTTTCTTGTATTTTGGTGGATCGTTGGTATTAGGTTTTCCTGTAAGGATTCCTCTTTATTTTAAATAATTAAATGAAAAACTGGAAAGTATGGGAGAATATTATGGTTGATGCGGTGATCATATTTCATAATTAGGGTGAATGCAAGACTGAATTTTTGGTATGTATTTCGAATTTTCGTAAAACGTTCTACCTTTTTGGATATTGTTTGAAAAATAAACCGTATTTTGGTTTTTTCTTCTGCTGATTATTGTTGCCCTGTTATTCATGAAAATAAAATTTATGCCCAACAGCCGAACTAAATTCTTCTATGAGAATCATCAATGGTACTATCAGATCTTCACCTATTCTTTGGTCACCAGACCTCTCAAATATTGTACCTCCCCAATTCGCAGAGCGACAGTAGTTTTGAATTTTTGGAACATATTTAATTCCTTTTCAAATTAATTTCCCATACTCTCCTATATTCAATATGATAAGGACCCCTAGATTGAAGTCGTGTAAACCATATTGGTCAAATTTCTCAATCAATATAAATAAAGCGTCAAGAAAATTTTGCAATCTGAATGAAATGCATGCAATTTTTTCAACAAAGATTTGACTACTGAGTTCCTGGCTTTGATCTTCCCAGGAGAATATGATCTTTTCCAAATCATATTAGAACAAGTAATGGACGTTGTATCGGCATACTTTTCAGATGGAATTCGGTTGAGAGCCCTAGTTATGAGTGTGGGGAAATTGAGGAGACAATAGAACAGTAGTCCCAATTGTAGTTTCAAGGTTATATATGAAGTAACGAATGCATTTCTCAAATGTGTGCCCAATTTGAAAACAATTCAATTCATTACTAATAATTGTTTTTTTTCTGCTTTTGTCTTTTTTCACTTCAGATTGAGAATTTCGGATTGTTTGGAGAAGACTCTTTTTTTGTATTTGGAGAAAAATTACATGATAACGTAGGGGTCCAAGATCTTTTGTTATGAAATATTCTTAGTTAATTTTTTTCTCTGGATCGTAATGAATTCATTACAGATTACAGTACTGAAAGTTCTATTAGAGTTTCCTCTCCCAGTCTCTGAAAAAAGAAAGTGGTGCTGCAATGTTCTCATTACAACATTGTTTTCAGTTATATTTTTCGTTTTGTGGTTGTCATCTCTGACTTCCGATCTTATCAATTTTCAACGCATGTCAATGCAAAATCCGTAATCTGTCAATTTTCGTAATAATTACACCAACTGCTAAGATGTAATACAAAAGTCACTATCATATACATGGTTATTCACGAATATGGCTCTATAGAATATTTTAAGGAAAGATACAAGATTCAGGATTGAAATTCTGAAGGTGAGCTTCAAGTAAGAAGACGACTTCTCCTATATTTTTTGAAGGTTCTAGACTTCCAGTTTTTTCCGGAAGTAACATCAACTTTCGTTTTTCAAATGGAAAGACCCAATTTTTTATTGCATAGATAGATTCTCCATGGAATTCCGAGTCTTTTTGATTCCAAAAGTTTGAATTTTCCCGAGAAAATTCTCTTTAAATGAGGAAATACGAAAAAAATCTTAAAATCGAACTCTGTCGAAATACAGACAACTTCGAGGTTTTTTCATTAAAAATTCTCTTTTTGAGAATTTCGAGGAGAAAGGCTAATGCTAATTATTTTGCAGTAAAAAAACACATCCCGAATGAGATTGAAAATTGAAAACAAAGTCGTTTTTCCTGAATATCTCGAAAAATATTCTTTTTGGGATGAAAGTCTTGGACGTATGCTACTTTTATTTTTTGAGGAAGATTTCGAAAATGCTTCGAAAAATGGGGGTCCAATTTGAAAAAAACGATTTTTTGATATTTCGTCACTTCTAACTTTGACAAAGAATACGAGACCTTCTGTATCATATTCTGAAAATCATGCTATCGGAAAGGAAGCATCAGCCTTTCTTCTCGGAAATTCTCAAAAATGAGAATTTTTAATGAAAAAACCTCGAAGTTGTCTGTATTTCAACAGAGTTCAATTTTGAGATTTTTTGTTCGTATTTCCTCATTTGAAGAGAATTTTCTGGGGAAAATTCAAACTTTTGGAATCAAAAAGACTCAGAATTCCATGGAGAATCTATGTATGCAATAATAAATGGGTCTTCCTGATTTAAAAACGGAAGTTGATGTCACTTCCGGAAAAACCGGAGTTTCTAGAACCTTCAAAAAGTTTACGAGAAGTCGTCTTCTTACTACAAGCTCACCTTTAGAATTTCAATCCTGAATCTTGTGTCTTTCCTATAATAACAGTGCCATATTTGTGAATCTTAATTTTTCATTGAATGTCGATAGAATTTCACGTGAGTTGATTGAAATGGAGAAAATATCGTCTAATACTCGTTGTAGAATGCAATTCAAACAATGTTTTCGTGAAAATATTCCTTTGAAATATTATTTTACCACCTAGAAGGGGCCACAAATTTATATTTCAAAAGCCGACTGGCCTTTTCTGAAGAAAAAACACATTAAATTGATTTCTTCTTTTTTAACTTTTGTTTAAGATGAATATCGGTGTCTTACTTTCCACGCTTCATTTAGAGAGTCAATAATCCATAATATGCCACTGCTTCCAATAAGAACCGCAATATTCTGAACTCGGCGTCCCTCTACTTGTCGTGAACCATCTGTTTTCAACCCTTTCCGCCTTTCAACGAGCCCTTATCGTTGAAATCGAAAGGATTCCCCTTTTCTACCTGCCTCTTCCGCATTGGACCGAAGGTTCAACAACCCTTCCGTTAGGCGAAACGGCATCCTTCCATCGCCGCAAGGGGTAAACCCTTTCACTCTTCCTGGTTGGTGGCACTCAACCCTTTTGTGTCGTCGCCCCAAGGGATTATTATTACATCACAAAACAAACAGCAAGTGCGGTACGGTGGTGTTACGGTTATGAAAATTGGGATCAGGTAGTTTTTTGTGGGGATTGCTGCATTGAACCCTTTTATGTCGAGGTGGTTTTGGCTGACAAGTGGATTTTTTCGGGAGAGAAGTCGGGTTTATGTTGTCACCCGATTATTTTGATGCAGGCCATGCTGTTTTATGAAGGTCTCGGTAAATTTGTGCGACAATCTTCGAATTCTGCATGAAAAGATTAAGTTTTATAAATTTTGAACGCAAATAATTCGTTTTGCAAGATAAGGGGGTTAAAATTGGCCAATTATATACATAGTTATTGCTCTGAATTTCTCGAGATATGCAAATGAAATTTAGTGGGTTTGAAAAGGAAGTTATTCCACATTCTTCGACATGCAATTGAGATTTTTATGTTTAGATTATTTTCTTGTCTCCTGAGCATTTTTATGCAAAATGATTTTGTATCGTGAAGGACCGACCATTAATCAATCAGAACAAATACCCATCTTCTTAGGACGGACACTCAATTTCAATTGAACAGTTAAAACTATCAGTTGAAACTAAATGTGAGTGGGTATTTCAGTCTCAGTTCAACTCGATTTTTTTTCACTGTACAGTTTAACTGATGAATATGAACAGTTGAAACTGACAGTTAAAACTGTACGTGAGTGGCCAGCTTTACAACGATACGAAAGTTTGATGGATCGCTACGGGCATTGAGAAATTCATTATCTTTTCTCCTGAGCATATGATTTTATTGAAAAAAATGCTATACCGCTGGGAAATTCCGATCAACAATTTGTGCAAAAAATCTCGAAAATTATTTTTGGGACGCCGATTGCATGCAAAGAGATCAAAACTCTTATGGCCTGGTGTGAGGCAATATGAAAGTACAGCAGAATTTTCACAAATAAGACATTATTCCGAAACTATCAGTTTTGAAAAATACTGTTCTTTGACTGGCAAAATTTCACTCAGAGGCTCATCAAAATTGAAGACTTCTCGGTTCAACTGCCACTATTTTAATAATAATTTTCCATCGACAGTATCATTACAATTTTGAGGGCCAAAATTCTGTGTCAATTTGTCAAATATCCCCTTCAAGCACTGTTTTCATGGTTATATTTATTCATTTCATGTTGGCCTCCTTTCACAGATCCATTTATTATCTGTCAAATATATAAGAGTGAAAACAGTTCTGCCAATCAATATTTTTCATTGCAAAAATCACTGAAAGATTTTGGTGATATTCCATTAATTTCGATGAAAATTAAATGAATTACAGAAAATTACGTATAATACTCGTACAGAAGACTCATTTTTGAACTCTTGGAAGAATATTAGGGCCTTTTGCTTTTGTATTATAAATACAAGAAAGATATGAATATTGAGGGATCGGTAAAATACATGGATAAGATTTATTGGACATAACCCTCTGAAACTGAAATGGTTCATTTCAGTTTCCATGTATTATAAATACAATATAATTCTATTATAATTTATTTTTTATATTTATTTTTTTCTCAATAATATTGGCTGTTTAGAATGATAATTTCTTAGATTCCTCTTGATTTCGTTCACTTACCAATTTAATCAGTTTTGATTGAATGTAGTGGCAGATGCTGGGTATCATTGAAATACTTAGATTGTTTCGTCTGTATCAAAGATATTCTGAAATATCTTTGGTCTGCATCAATAAAATCGGTTTTCATGTTTTCCGATGCCCAGTCAATATGGTACTGGTAAATAATGGTTTGCTTTTTTGATTCTGCATGATATTTCATGAACTCTTTCGGGTGAACTCACTCGATGATTCAGATTTATTTTATTTATCTCGAAAGGTTGCTATGAATTGCATCATCGAGTGAGATCTAAACAGGTTCATTTATGCAAGGGATGTCATTCGAGAGCAAAACACTAGCATCTGTTAGTACATCATTGACTAAGGAACAGAAAACATCGCAACCCATTTTAGAAACGTGAGTGAGTGAAACTCGTGAAGAATTATTAATACAGACAAACCAGTGAAATTCAGCATCTGTCACTATATTCAATTAGGTAAACATGATCAAATTGGTAAGTGAACCAAGTTCAAATAACTCAAGTAATTAATCACAAGAAAAATTAAAAAAAACATCTAACAAAATCATAATGAAAAGTTGTTATTCAACTACCGATGAAAAATGTAGTTTTAATGACAGCCAATAGTGTTAAAAGTGATTTTAAACAAATGTTTAACACAGTATTAAAAATATTTTTATCACTACATTCTCTCATGATGAAACTTTTATTATCAATATTTCACAATGATTACATACTTATTATTAGTTACAAGAAACGTCAAAGATATGGAGCTTGTCAACTTTGTGGATCAATGATCAAGTCAAGCGCCCTAATTAAAATGGGGTTGATGTTAGTGAATATATATGTAAAATTGAATAATATTATTAAAATGAATATGAGGTTTTAACAATTTTTGGATTATTCGAAGCCTGTCGGCGAGAAGAATTGGGTAATTTATCAGTAGAAAAAATCGAAATAGCAAATGCCTCATTAGTCATAAAACTTCCAAACACAAGAACGAAAGACAGTCGTTCTTTGTGTATTATTGGAATGGCAAGTATGTCGACTATTTCCGTAAGAACATTGCATTGTTTATCAATAAATGCACTGCCAATCCAGTTGGTATTTATACATTTGGGACAATATCCCATTTTGTTGCCGAATTTTTCAAACTGACAGAACCAAAGCAATATAATGTTTTCACCGATCCTCCGCTTCTTTGCTAGCAGAATCTGGGGCAAATATTATGGAGATAAAATATCATGTTGGATGGAAGTATAACCACCACAGCAAAGGGCTATATTGATCATTCTGTTGGCATATTAAATTCCATTGCAGAAAAAATAAGAGAAAATTCATTTGTTTCTTATTTATCTATTGTATGGGAGCACTGGTCAATTAAAATTGTAGTTGGAAAATATTATTCGTTAAAATACAGTAGAAATGATATCTCACCACAAATTCAACAAGAATAACAATATAATGGTACCAACGATGAACAAAACCATAGGTCAACGTTGCTTTATATTCTTAGGTCCTCGTGTGATGAATCGGTTACCTATACTGATTAAGGATGCAGAAAATAACAGAAAGTTCAAAATTGTATAAAAAAAATTTTTGAGGGAAACGGATCGTGAAATTATAAAGAACTTACTATATATAAAAAATGAATAAGGAAAGAAGGTAACATAGTTGGTTCAAATTATGATATTGTGTGATTTATTATGTTGTTTATGGTAGATAGCTAGTTTATAATATAGATTAATTTAAGTCAATACGCGGAAATTATTCCTTTGTGGAATTTTAGGTTTATGTTTATTTATCTAAAAAGGAATTGTAAATTATTGTATTTGATGGTGGTGGTACTAATAAACATATTTGATTGATTGAAACCTGAAGCAATACGAAAAAAAATCTAGAGTGAATAACTCACCCCCATTAAAGGGTGACCCCAGTCATCATGACCCTCTCGATCGGATCGACGACGAATAGCAGCGAAAGGGGTTGAAAGGGTTGCGCTTGCCTCCGCGCATTGTCATTACGTGCAAATGAAGTACAGAGGCTCGAATTAAAAGGGGGAAGGAAAGAGAAGGGTTATTTTCCTTGGATTGCACCAATGGGTGGACCGTTGGGAGAGAGGCGGCATGTTGATCAAGCAGGCCGGTGCTGATGTGCTAAAAAATGGCCGCTATCATGGCCAGCGTTGATCGTAACTGGTTTTGGTCTTTTTATTTCTGACCGGTTGGTATTGGATAACGTTTAAGCATGCAAATGATGGTGTTGGTCGAGAGGGTATTTGCATATGGGGGGAGGATATGGGCGTACTTAAGATTAAGATGCCCTCTCCATTATTTCGAATAATTGGATTTTTGAGAATCTTCATTTTATCGTACCAGTTCCTTATTTTGATTTTTTTTCTTTGTCACCAATGCCGTTATTGAGTCAATTAATCCTTTTGGTTTGATAGAAATACAGTAGATATGGTCCTTGAGCAGAGGTTGTGTAAGGGAAGTGCTGTGAAATAGAATGTCTATTATTTTAACAATAATATTAATATATTCGAAATAGTATGAAATTTGCCATTCTGGTGGGATCCTGTGTATGTTGAATTTCAGATAGCGGACACAGATCATTTTTCATCGTCTGGTCATAAAAAAATTGACGCATTTCTTGACTGCATTTTTGAAATTATATTTTTCCTCAAATATGATGTCTTTTAAACAGTAGGGAGGTGAACAGAAACCGTCATCTAGAAAATTCAATTGCAAAAACAGTAGAATCCGTTTATTATGACGCCGGCTATACTGACCAATCGCTTTTAATGACGCAAATGCAGTGTTAAGTTTGGTTTCATTCAAAACTCCTTACAATAGGGTCCGGATTTAATGACTTCGCTTATAATGACTGTCTCTTACAATGACATGATTTCAGATACAACAACATGATTTTTCGAAAATTTTTCCGGTTATAGTGACCGCTCGATCGTTTTCTCAAGCCACCCTACCGTTTTTAATGCGATGAGGTTTAATACGATACGAGATATACGCTTGCCGACATGCTTTTTAGTATAATCTAAATCCTTGAAGAGATTATTGGTGTTTTGTGGACAAAATGACATCCATTGAAGCCATTTCTGAGTTGTACAATGGTGTAAGAAGCTTTTATTTCAAGTCGAAAAAAAAGCAAACGCAAACTAAAATATCAGATTATTTTTATAAAAAATGAAAAAGTTCTTTATATTTAGTTTTTTTTTTTGCAAGAGAAGCTATTTTTTATTTTTTCAATAAAGCAAAATCTGAATTTGTCGTTCTTTTCTTAAACTGAATCCAAGAAAAATGCTATCAATTTTGCTGAAATTCTGCTTTATATGACTTCCGGATATTATGACGTATTTTTCATTTACCCTTGATGTCATTATAAGCGGATTCTACTGTACAGAATTCTTGATAAAGAATTTATCCTCCTGATATCACTCTAACTAGTGAAGCTTTGAAAAAATTGAAGGGATAAACATTTTTCAATTTCGATTTTTCTTCAAGAAAACATTTTTCATTTGAAGATTTCATATTTTGAGATAGTTTGTGAGGAGGGGTTGATTGTTTCAACCCCATGTAAACAACGTAGGTCGTTGAAGAAATATTGGTACCTACTTGTACTATGCATGGTATATTAAAATCATTGAAAATCCATGTGTCTGAGTACCATGGTTCTGTAGATAAAAATTCAAAAGGGAAAAATCTAAGGATAATTTGAAATGAATACGTATAACAAACTTGTTCATTTTGGACAACCGAAAATCTTTTTCTGTTGTTTTTCAACACCCTTGAAACAAATCGTGAATTTTTTGATTCACCATTTGACATTTCACCATGTGAAATGTGAATTTTTCTCGTTTATGAATTAATCCAATTACGATCTTGTCCTACCGAAAAATTTTCCAGATTATTACCTTTTTCCAAAAAAATACAAGTGAACTCTCTATTGCCATCAGAAAAAATTTTTTCTGCAATGGGAAGTTTTGAACCCTTTTTTTTTATTTTTGTTTTTCATTCGGAGGTATTGAAAACATCGCTTAAGTTGAATTCGAAATCGATTCCTCTCTTTTTTATGATATGCCAACATTAGGAATAACACTCAATGAATTTGTTGTTCTTGTCAGTTTTTTGGTTGTTGCTGACCACTTTCATAAATATTTTTTACATAATTTACTCCGGACGAATTAATGCGGAAATTTACCTTCGATAGGATAGAATGAAATGATTCGAACTTTTTCATAAAATTTTAGTTATTTGGGATGGGTATTGATATATTTATTGTAATTAATCAATTTCAGGCCTTTTTGTATGGATCATCATAAAAATGGTTTGTAATATAAAAAAAATTAATTGACTATCGTCATGTCACACTTTTTTGTCTTCTCTCAAATGTGTTGAATAACCATTAGAAAAATAACATGAAATTAAAGTTTCACAGACATTGAGTTTGGAAAAAATATTCTTGATTGTAAAAAATTCCAAAACAGATATTGAAGATTTAATTTTTTATTTTCTCGTTATATGTACAAAAATAAAGCTGAAAATGATTAATTTAAACAAGAAAATCTTTCGTTATTCCGAATAACAGATATCCCGGTGAAAATTGTTGAATAGTTATTTGTGATACAAGTGCAGAAGGCTTTGATATTTCTACACGAGTTCAAAATTCAAAAACGAACCAGTGGCGAGTTTTTGAATGAACATTGAAAAATATTTATTGTCAGAACTGTTTTCTCTCAGATAAATTTGACAGAATAGTAAGCCAAGTATTTCAGGAGACGAATGGTAATACCTACTGCCTAGTAACAAAACTTTGTACATTTTCTATAGCCAGAATTCTGATCTTTGTTGTCTGACATCCATTCGAAACTTGTTTCAAATATTCGACCAGTGTAGTTAGTCTTCTTTATCATCAAAGTATTTCTTTGCCTTTCAGTAACCCATGTCAAATACCATAGTATTTATTCACTTATCTTTCGAATGTTTTTGCGTTCATAGACGTCAAAAGAGTCAAAATTGTTACGATTTCCTTCATACAAACGAGCCAAGCGAGAACAAAGGAACACGATTCTGTATCTGAATCGTTTTAGATGAAGAACAAATATCTGACGGACATTTCAAACGATTCTGTCCAACCTTCAATCAGGAATTTTGCTCCAAAACATCAACTTTTGACAAAAGATCTACCTGCAGATTAATCCCTATCGAGATCCATCTAACTCTCACTCTCTACCTTATTAACCCTTCTCTCCCTATCCCTTTGTGCACTTTCTGACATAACAACTTTGCACAACCAAATGACAAGTGGATCGGACCCCGTAGGTAGAATTTTTCTGGACCCATCATGGGAATTATGTTCATGCATCTCAACTCGATCGTCGTGGGAATGGTCACTGGACCAGCTTACGTGGAATCTACCCTTCTGGGTCTCTTGTGAGGGTGTTATTTAAATGGGGCGACGTGCATAGGTATGTAACAAATACGCAACATGTGGATTCGGTGAAAGGTGCCAGAAATATTCGTTTCCCATGTCGATTTCGCAACTTTCTCACGCAATTCTGATTTTGGAATTGATGGATTATTGTTGAATGGCGAAAATTTGTTTGCTCTCATTATGAATATGAGATGAAAGCTGGGTTGGATCCTTGCAGGGATTTATTCTGTACCCAGGTGCAAAATATAAGTTTCTATCTGGTAGAATTCCTTTCATTATTGTTTTGAATCATTAAGCTTTACAATCTAAAGGTTGATAAAATATCAACTTTACCAAAAGGATACATAATTCCCTGTTAGAAATCTAATGGATTTTTAAAATATCTTGTTTTATGATGCTTTAAATTTTGAGATACACCAAAGAATGAAACTGAACGTAATTGAAGAATGAAACAAAAAGTGTGTCTTAAAGTTACATTCATACTTCAAGGTACTACCCACAAAAAAACGATCCCATGAAATAAAGAAAACTTACATTATTGAATATTGGGTAATTGAAAAATCAAAGTTAATTTCTCATCACTTTGATTTCCAATATTTACTCCTTTCACAGAATAAAAATAATAGATTTTTCAGAAAAAATATTTTCTCTGATGAAAATGAGCCTTGCCTTCGCTCCCAGATTCCATGAAATAAAGAAAAGCTACGAACCTGAAGAAACAAACAAGACGGGTTTCTCAAAATTTCAAGCAACATCAAGATACTCTTCATGAAAAAAAACAGACTCCATAAAATCTATTTAATTGCATTTTCGGTAGATGGAAAAAAAAAGTTAATTACTCCTCGCTCTGTTGAAATTCATCGTTTTGAATTTTTTTCTACCGAAACAAATATTATGCCATAATATATATAACAGTTTCCTGTTAATTCAATGTACAGGGTGGGCATATTTCGATGTTTTAGCACTACAACTTTTGAACCGGAGGAGATATACAAAATCTGATACCCCATTCTCGATCCCTTTTTCGGAGAAACTAACAAGAGTTGTATTCATTTGTGGCTACCTTCTTTTGTTTTCGAGTTATAAGCGAAAATCGGAAAAATGGTGATATCAGAAAAAATTTATATCTCCGATAATACTGATGATAGAGCTCTGAAATTAAAACAATATACAGGCACTTTTTTACGTAGAATCTAGTGGCATGCTCTTTTTTTTGCACCATTTTTAATTACGAAGCTATGACCCAAAGTTATGTTTTTTTGAATTGGAACACTAGATTTCTGTGCCATCTTCTGAAAGCTTAATTTTTTCTGATTTCATAAATATATAACATCGTATGGTTCGTATGAATATCAGTATAGAAATTCGTCAAAAACCTATTTTCATTCAAGTCTCGATACTTTCTGGTGGTTTCAAGTGTTGATGAGTACAGAAAAATGAAGCTTCCTATAAGAAGAGCAGTCCTTCCGTCAATCTCATTATTTCTATGTTTTCAACTAATTTTTACAAAATTCTAACACGGATATATTTTATAAACTCAAAATGGATTACGAAATAACGGAAGGATCCGTATGATCCACCGTTTCAATCGATTCACTTAGCTTCGATGAGATGAATGCAGGAGAATGCATTTATTGGTCTCCAGAATAAATACGCCCCAAGTACCAGTCTAAATATAGAGATATAATTTTTTTCCGTATCGCCTTTTTTCCAATTTTCGCTCATATCTCGAAAACAAAAGAAGGTAACCGAAAATGAATACAACTCTTGTTAGTTTCTCCGAAAAAGAGATCGAGAATGGGGTATCAGATTTTGTCTATCTCGTCTGGTTCAAAAGTTGTAGTGCTAAAACATCGAAATATGCCCACCCTGTACAGTTGGAAAATTTTCGATGGATTTCCCCCCAAAAAATTTGGCTTTGGCCATCCCTGTACTATCTTGTGCAGAAACTATCTTTCTACACTTGATAGGAAATAGTTATTTTCCTAACAAGTGCGGAAAGTGATATTTTCCCGCACGAAACTGCCGTTACCCGAACGACGCGAAGCGGAGTTCGGGTAAGCAGTTGAGTGCGGGAAAAATACTTTCCGCGCGAGTTAGGAACAATATTTTTTCTACAAGAGCTTATACGAGATCGATTTCAACACACAGATCAAATGTGAATTGATCATTTTAAATACACATGAATGACAAAAGTCTCTGACAAGTCGTTACCATTGCACTCTAATCGTTGACGTCCATAGAGACTACAAGCCTATGAAATAAATTTAAACTGTAATAATATTCATAAATTCTTTATTAATTGAAAAGAAAACTAGACTAACAGCACATAAAAATGAATTTTGATAAGGAATCTATGTACATTCTGTTTCTTCCCATTATTATCAATATATTCATTAGAAATATTCAGTTATTATTTATATTTATTGTAAACGTGCAGTTCGTCGCGTTATGCAAATTTATAGCAGAAGCCATCATATTGGTCGAAGTCAGGTGCTCCTTGGAAGATAATGATTCTGTATTACAGTTTGAAGAGGAAGAAGCAAAACGTTGAATATTTGCCATCATATTGTTCGAAGGCTCTTTGGAAGGTAATGATTCTGTATTACAGTTTGAAGAGGAAGAACCATTCAAATTAAGAATTTTAGTGGACATTTTTTTCTTCTGGTTAATAGATTCTTCCAAGTATCCCTCAGCAACAGCAGTTGACTTCCATCCTCCTAAACGTTTAATATTTGTGATACCTTCTCCACAATTGGCTAGAAAGTAGCCGAGGAGCGCCTAAAACTGTGTCCTGTGTATAATTCCGGATTTTGTAGGCGTAAGTAAGCTGCAATTTCGGACGGTATTTTTCCTATTGTATTGATTCCGACAGGTTGAATCTTACATTTCCCCGATTATACTTTATGAAAATTCGGCGATGAGGTATTTCCTTTGGACGTAAATTCATATATTTTCTGTATATGTTCAGAAAATATCCATTATTGGTGTCTTGGGATATAACAAACGATCTTGGAGAATGATTTTTGGAGTCCTTAATATTGACGATGATCAAGTCTCCTTTATCATCTATATCGTCGATGGTGAGTTTTGTAAGTTCCTCTCGTCTGCAGCACCAGCTAATCCAAAATTGTTACCAACTTCATCATCAAGTAAATTTCATCAGATGCCTCATTCATGAATTTTGTTATTTCCTCTTCATTAAAAGTTTTGGCCTTTTTTGGACGAAATCCTATATTCTGTCGTTTAATGAAGGCAGTTAATTTATGGAATTTTCCAATATCCAAATCCTGTTTCAGTTTACAAACACTCTTTATCATTGAATATCGGGACCATAATGTGTTTGGTCTCCAAATTTTGGACATTTCCAAAAAATACGCCGAAAACACTTCCTCCTTCCTCGGTTGAACCTTTTTGGAATTACACCAATCAATGAATTCTGAATATTGCTTCTCATATTTTATCTTCGACTTGCCGGTAACAAATTTAAACTCGCTTCATAAGAAGCTGCTAATATTTCTTCGGGCAGGCCATCATCAGATCCCGAAGTATCCATTTTACCGGAGCGTACTGATTCAATTCGAGTTGATATTATTTATATTTAAACACAATTTCATAATATAATGACAATGTATTAATTCTTATTCACATGCCGTTTCCATAGTAACGTCGTCGATGGCATAGAGATATATCATTATTCAGTTTATTCTTTAGAAAAAGCGTGCGAGAAAAACCCTTGCTAATCCATTACCACACGCATTTGCGTGCGGTAATGGAATAGCAGGGGTTTTTCCCACACTGTTTGGCAATGTGACTCTTTACGATTGAAATACGTGCGGGAAAGAGAATGAAAGTGCACGCTTGTAGAAAAATAACTATTTTCTATAGAGATATGCTGGTTTCTCGGAAACATCAAATCATTTCGCCTCGTTTCATAGTTAGTTTGTTTCATTGACATCTTCGAAAAATCTTCATTTCTAAGTTCTGAAGGTTTCATATTTTAGTTGGGACATATAATCCAGGGACGCACGAAATAACGAAAATTCTTCATTATTGAAAATAAGCAAGGTGCGGAAGAATGAATATCGAGTCTGCCAAATCCCGTTCTCGAATTCTGAATGGAGTGACGACCGGGCCGTAAAATCGAAAATTCGAAAACGACAAAGGGAACACGCGTAATCCCTGCTCCAACGCCCGCGCCAGCTTCACGTCTTCATTCAGGACGTACGCAATATCGGCCCATGAAAGAACCTCCTGTTACGCATTGAATATCAACTTTTCGATAATGGCACATCCGTGAGCCGCACGAGGTGCTGGAGATTTCGCGAAACCGCCGCTCTACCGACACCTGAATCGGGATCTTTGCCGCTCGTATGTCACTTTTTAAGGGCGCCGGTGGATCTCTCCGGTTAGGGGATGCGGCGAGGGGTGGAAATGGAGCCGGAGGTGACTTTTTATGCGTTTTACGTCGTCGAATTTGTGTACCACGCGCTAGCTTCGGTCTTTCGAGGGGACAGTTGGGAAAGGCGAGTTTCTTGTGTTTCTACGGGTAATTTATCGGATAAGGGTTGCGGGGTAGTTTAGGGGGAAGAGGATCGATGGAAAGGGGACTTGATCGAGACAGTTCCTCGAAATTTTAGTGGATTATGGAAGAGGGAGATGAAGTTGAAATTGTTTCGGAAAAGTAATTCTCTAGAACTGTCGATCGATTTATATTTCGGGTTAGATGAAGGGTAGCAAAATCATAGGCGGAAATAGAACTTTTTTGTGGGGGGGGACAACTCAAAGAAGATGGGTTCGGACAAATTATTGAATTCAGTGATTTTTAGATACATTTTTTTATCCTCAGGGGGTGGGGCGGCCCCCCTCTGGACCCCTACTATTTCCGCCTATGGCAAAAATACAAACAGATATTGATGCTATGATTTCAGGGGGTCGTTTCAATAATCAGTTCAAAACGTGAATCGGAACATCTCATCTCAGCAAGAGACCACTGATCTACAGGGTTTCCCGAAACTATTGAATTATACTTCACACACGATTATCAACAACATCAGTGCAGCGAAAATATACCGATTCTAAAATAATTATAATTTTATAAAAATGTCTCAAATTGACAATTTTCGACCTTTTTATCAATAACAGGGCCAGTTGATGATTAAGAATAACGATTTTAGCCCATATAAATCTTAGATCATTGTATTATCACCCCTTATTAAAATTATTCGAAGTAGTCTATCAAAAACTTCAGTAAATGTAAATTAAAGCTATTTTTTTTCCACATAATTTTTATCACTCAATACAACCCCTCTAGTTAGAAAACAATAATATGGTTAATAACATTAGCAGTATTTCATTAAATTTTTTTATATATAGGGTGAAGAAATCGTTACAAGGTACAAATTCTGTGATTGAAAAAAAAATAGATCAAAAATCGTCAATTTAAGTTATTTTCATTCTTAATATTTTGGAAACGGTACATTTCCGTTGAACTAATGTTGGTGTCATTCCATGCGATAGTATACATACTTGGTCTTCTACATCGTGGTGTGACGTTTGATGCACAAGTTTTGGGACACCTTGTATATGGAGTTTTCACTATTATTTAATTCAAAAAGTCGGAAAGTTCATTTTTTTTTCGAATGAAAAAAAATTCAATCAATGAATTTAATTGTATTATTTCAACTTTCCGATTTACATTATTATTTTTTATGAAATTTCACATGAAAAAATTATTCAAAAATTTCCAGAAACTCTATCAATTTGTTTTGATATTTGTTAAATTTTTTTTCGACCTCTATTCAAAGCATCGAATCAATATCGCTATATAAGAGATAGTGATTTCTCCATGAACTTCTAATGGGCATTCCCGTAGGACACCCTATATAATCTCAATCTAACAGCCAAATTGAAATTAAAGAAAAACAGTTTCTTTACAGGTACCATTTCTATTCTGTTATCAGTACTATTGTAATTGCTATCTGATTTCTATCATGAGTTTGTTCTGAAGAAACCTCCCCCATGAAGGTATCATCAACCCCCAACATTTTTTAAATAGTAAAGAGATGTCCAGTGTTAGGTAGTTCGAAAGTAATTTATGTTCTGTACACATCCCAGTAAAAATTTTCAAAATTCACTCATTATTCATGAAATAATGTCATATATTTGAAAAGACAGTTGGACCTCCCAAACTTTTTTGATTCTTGTTTCTCATTCAATCAGAAGTTTAGTTATTGTTAGTATGGATTTCAAATCATTTCGTGTTTTAAAAACACAAAATGTTGAGTTTTGAACCAATTCTTTTTATTTTTATTTCTGAAAAGACATGAATATGAAGAATCGAATAAAAAAAATTAGTTTATTTTCAAAGGTTTTTTGTTGGTTTGTGAATATCATCATAATTTTGTTTAAAAATTCTTCTCTCTAAATTTGATATCATTATTCTATGAAATTAATAGATACATACTTGATTATCCCCGAGAAACTTGTTAATCGGGATCATTTCATTATTGGTTGTAGATGAAATTAAATGAATTAGATGAATGCATTATTCCGCCCCAATTCTAATTTTCTTTATTATCGATATAATCAAAAAACTTTTTTTTTTCTATGTATTTTATTCAAGAAACTGGAAAACCAAACCCTCAAGAAGTTTCTGCAAAAAAACATAATCCTCCCATTCCACAATATATTTCAATCTATATTAAACTAAATTTTGTTTTTTTTTTGATTGAATAATAAATTTTTTCATTGAAAATTCCATTTAAATTTCTTTCAGTTAATATGTTATTTCCTGGAAAGCATTGTTATTTACGGTACCAATTTTTTTCTCCATCATTAGGTCAATTACACTGTCGAAAAAAGCAACATAGTTTTATGTTCACGTTGTCTCATTTCTGAAGGTGTTGATATCTCCCAGGTATAAGATTTTCCACTAATACAGGGAATATTGTAAACATAATTTTCTCATTTTTGTTTCACATTCAGAGGTCAAGTTATTGTAAGTATAGATCTCAAATCAATCTTGGGTCTCGGAAATAGTTCTCAAGTTGAACTAATTATTCTCATTTTTTCTGAAAGACCAACAACGTAAGGGATCAAATTCAAGAAAATTGGTCGTACTTGAGGGTTTCTTATTAGTTCCTGAATATTATTGTAATTTTGTTCAGAAATGTTCATCCCTAAATTCGATATCGTTCTTTTTATGTAATTTGCTGAGTACTGATAATTCCTAAGATACTTTTTGATCAAGTCAATTTTAATATTTCTTATTTCAGTTCTAGATCAAATAAAAAGACTCATAAAAAGTTAATGACGTTATAAGTGAAATTTTCATATCATGAGATGGTAATTTGGGTTTTCTCTCCCAGTCTCTGAAACAAGAAAAATCAGAACATTTTTTTAATAATAAAGAAAGGGCCCTGCCCTTGAGCACTAATTTGTCAGGGGCCGAAACTTTACAAGAAGAAATTGTTGCCTAACAATGAACAAAAAGAAAACACTGATATTCTAGTAAGTAGTCTTATACAGGAGGAGCATCAAGACCATTAGAAATCAGAAAACGTGAACATAAGAATAACATAAAAAATAGAGATATTGGTAGATCGCAGATAGCAGATCATGTGTGTTCTAATACCGGCAACCACATAATGGATTGGAATAGATATATGAGATGGTGAATTCAAAACTTAAATTGACCTTTCCGAATGTTTTGCTTATAAACGTCCAATAACGCAATTTCGTTCCTTTCCACATACTGTACCTACATCATAACCAACATTATTAACGAATGTCTTCGGAAAGATCGCCCTGCCTCGTTAATTATGAGCCGTCGATGAAACAGGAAGCCCGATGACGTGGCTTATGGCCATCGGGAGGCCTCAACTTCCCACGCATCAATCGATAACAACAAATTTCGTAACGCAAAGACCCGACCCTTGACGCAACCCATTTTCTACACGTTCCCACGTCTCGAAAATATGCGAAATCTTACATAAATTCGTTCGCTTCCTTTGAAATCAGCCCCTCTCTGTCTGAAGCTCTTCAACCCTGTAAGGCGTAGGGGTGAAAGTGAGGGAGAAAGAAGACGGAACCTATCTGAATTTGCTTTTCATATATCTATTTATTTACCTGGTCAAGGTAGAGAAATATTCTATTACGGAGGGATGAATACTTTACCTGGCTCTGAGGGGATGGACGCGGTCCATTATGTGGCAGCTCTGTATTTTCGCAACTATAAAGTTTCTTGAATTATTCCGTCTTATACAATTCCTGATTTCCCTTTCTTCGGAATTCTATGGATGGGTTCGATATTATTCGATGGGTATTCAAGGGTAGTTGGAGATGGATGTGAAGGTGAATGACGAATGGAATCCTGTAATTATTCAACGGATTCATGAGAGTGGCGGTTGATTTTTTCTTTCGATGTTCATTTGCGTAAACATTTGTACGAAACCCTGAAATGAATATGATGATCGCCTCCTTTATATCTGAATTTTCATTCTTATCTTAAAATGAGAGACAAAACAGGTATTATAAATACATTTCTCTATTTCAGTTTCGTGAAATACTCTTGAAATTCAAATGAAAATTCAGATTAGTGACTTTTGTATTGTAGCTTGACAGTTGGTATGACTTTCGAAATTTGACAGATCACGGAATTAGAATTGATTTGATTCGAAAACTTATTGGATTGGAGGTCAGTACTGACAACCACAAAACGAAAAATATAACTGAAAACAATGCTGTAATGAGTTTTATTACAGCACTACTTTCAGTACTGTAATGAACTCATTACGATAGAGAAATACAGCTCAAATAGAGCTCATTTAATTTGATCTAAAACTGCCATAAGAAATAATGGAATTGACTGCATTGAGAAAAATTTCGAGAATGATCAGTACCCAGCAATTTTCATGAAAAAAACAATATAAAATTTAGACAGAAAAATATCTAAAAATTATAATGATAATCAGAAAATAACAATAAACCGTCGAAAAAAAACAGTTTCATTAAATTTGATTCCATATATTTATGGCTTTTCAGAAAAAATGGGAACAATTGGTTTCAAATTCAACATAACCAGCTTTTTCCAGAACACAAAATGATTTGAGATCGATATTAGTAAAAACTAAACTTTTTTATGTGAAACAAAAGTAAAAAAATTTTGTTAAAAATATCTGCATCTGTAGGGAAACTTATACAGGAAAAACATCAAGACCTTTGATGAAAATAGAGAAATTGGGGTATCGTAGATTGCAGACAAATTAATGTCAATCGATAAATCAGAACCTCTCAAGATTATCAAGATTACGGAGTTTATTAGTTCGAAGTGTTTTTTTTCATGATCAGGCAACAATTTTCCCGAGAATTTGACACCTGATAGATTTGTGCAAGAGCTTATGGTGGGGCTTTTCCATAATTTATAAAAAATGTTCTAATTGATTTCATTCCAGAGATTGGGAAAAATAGCAGAATCTTCCCACAATTATTTGAATCGATATGTAATCATCTTTTCTTTTCGGCTCTCGTGTAATTCCACAGATTTTTGCGTTTTTAATCGAATTAAATTAACTTCATTTAATTATAATTTATTTTTTGCATTTTTTTATTCAAGTCATTATTTTCATTTTGGTTTTTCTGAACAATAAGATGCTTTATCAAAAAGCATAAATTTCCCAACGCATTACCATATATATTCAATTAATATTCATAATATTAGATATTGTTTCATTATAAAGATTTTAAGATAGTTTTAAGGCTATACATGAAGGCTTGGATTCATTTCTGAAATAAATGATTTGTCAATTTTAAATCCATATTATATAGCAGTTGCTTGATTAAACGGAATTATTGCAATTCATTCAATTCGAATATTGCTAACTTTTCTGCTCTCACTTTTTTCATACTTGAGTTTTAGGGCAATCAGATCATCAGGATGTCGTCACATAATTGATTTTTCTTGCTGATGTGCATAGTTATTTCATTATATGATTCAATTATTAGCACTGTAATTTTTTTTTCTTTTTTGATTCGAGATCGTTTTAAACATTAGACTTTTTTCAAGATTAGAGTCTCAGAATTAAAACATTTATTCGATGCCGCATTCTATGATAAAAAAGACTATTGATTTATTTAAGCGAAAATAATCTTGTTTGTTGAATATTCAAAATACCTATCACCAAAACTTTCAAGAATTTTATGTTCTACTATTTTCAAACATGAAAAATTTCTGAAAACGATTCTGAATAGTTTGTTCTGCTACGTTGCCTAGCAGAAAATGTATGAAATCCATCTTGAAGGTCGTGTGTTCTTTGGATATTTAAACATCCCCTCATATTTTTTATGATTTTTTCTGATTTTTTATATTGTTCATGATATAAGATCACTAATTCTGAAACATTCTCTCTATTATCATTTTCGATATATGACCTAAGGATTAAGGATACCAACAAAACTCAAAGCCATTTATTAGGAACCGATCATATTTCATTTTTCTAATCGAATATAATCTCAAAATTTTTTTCTTCTATATGCAAATATTGTCTCTTTCAACCAGAAATTTGATGAATTTTGAACTATATGAGAGGCTTCTGTTTTTACTTTGTTCTCTTTCTGTTCTGAAGAAATAACTGGAAAGAAAAAATACCATTCGTATCCGGGAAAATTTTTCCTAACCCTAATAAGGGTTTAATGTCTAAACCTATAGGGTTTTCCAACTAACATAATGTACTTAGTATTATCTTACATCCCCTATCAGATAACCTATTAACGTAATACGTTAATGTAATTTATCCTTTCGATACAGGGTTAATCTGTACACGAAAATATCCTACGAAACATAATATTTTTCAGTGGACTCCAAGGTTTTGATAGTGTTTTTTAGAACATAACTACAGTCAAGAATGACTGAAAAGCTATCGAGCTGGAAGGTATTTTTCAATGTATAACGCCGTGCAGTTCTCTGAAAGTTCATTTCAAGTCTCATTAGGAACCAACCCATTCTGAAACGGTTTTAAGTTTAACCCTGATTTTTCTTAGAGGATTGTTTATTTTTATGATTAAGTTGATTTTTTAAAAGGCAAAAAGTTCTTCGAGTTTTTGAATGAACGAGTATTGAAATGAGATTTCTGTACGAATAAATGTATTCTTGGACGTAGGCCAAAATACATGAATGAATATTCATAAAAATTGTGCAAAACTGAGATATTCTCACACGACTACAAGATATGACAGAATGAACAAATTCGACACATAATTAGAGGAAAACTATCGGCAGAATTTCTAATGTCTATATTTGATGTGATTATTTGTATATTTATTCTAAAATCCTCGGAATCTGCTTAGTCGAAGAACAAATTTCCCGAAAAAAAGCAGTTACGTCAGTTTGAACTAAGGGTTGCTCTCACCCCTGCCCACCAGTCACCCCCAACACCCTCCGAAAGTCCACCCCGTATTAAAACAATGGAACCAGACGTCGGATTTTCGATTTTCGCAAAATGCCGCAAATTGAAACGCTTGCAACCCCTGCGGGGGTTAGAGGGGCGAGGGCCGTGAGTAAGGGGTTGGTTGCGGCACGGACAACGACAAACCCTTCCTTCACTCCTCGCCCGCCGCTACGGACGCACGCAACGCGCGTTGGGAGACGTTCCAGCTAAGGAGTAAGCCGTTTTTCCCTAAATTGTGCAAAATTAGGGTGAATCAGGGTGAAAGAGGGAAGGGACCGGTTGTGTGCAGTAGAGCAGCGTCATCGTGAAGATTAGAGCATAGGCCTGTGTTTGGACGCGATTGGAAATCGTTAATCAGGGAAAGGGAACCGTATGGGGTTTGGAATGATGGAATATCTGAAAAAAACAATTTTCGAGCATCTCCGATAAAGATCTAGTAAAATATGAATTTTCAGAATGTTCTCTCCAATTTGTATATTTTTTGTTTTTGAATGAAATGGCTAATAAGATTTAAAGCAAAAAGAGATAGAAATTAGGGAAGAAGAAAACTCATATTTGAGCATTTGATAATTATGACAATTTAATAACCTTTTCAACAACATAACTTGAAGAAGACACTAAATCTTCGAATATAAATCTTCGAATAAATAACAAATCGATCGAATTGTAGTACATGTCTGTAATTTATGTTTTTTCATCATATATTTATGAAGGATTTTTGAGTGAAATGAATACTGTAACATTTGCGACTCCGACAAAATTTACAATAAAAAATTTGAATGAAAAAATAATTCGAATTCATCAAATACCTCGTAGATCTATTTCAGAAATGATATGATTTTGTTCGATATTTTCTATTGAACTAAAATATTTTCAAAGCTTGAGAACTTTCTGTTGTGAAGGGAGTGAAAATTAAAAAAAAACATTTAAAATTTTTTCTTTTAATGACTGAGTGTAATCATTTTCAGTTCAAATAATTTCGTAAGTGAAGAAAACCTGTAGGAAGTGAAATATGCTAGTATTATACTCGTTCTTCTCAATCTCAAATCCATATTGTAAAATCTAGCAGCATGAATATTGTCAAAATAACTTCAATGTAGATATCATGAGTATGAAGAGCAGATTCTGGCAACAATAATTGAGGACTAACAGGAGAATTAACTTTTTAATATTGCTATCTTTTGATTCCATCAAATTTCCACAATTCCACTAATTTTAACAAAATGACAATAATTGCGTTTTTACCAACAAAAAGACCAAACCACCCAAATTTAAATCAATATATACCTATGAATTACAAATATCAATCAATTACAAACCAAAATATTTTTAAAAGTTCTCCTAAGTAAATTAAACAAAAATATTCAGTCTACTTAAAGGCAGTCAAATTATTACGATAATATAATGTACTCACAATAATTGGTATTTTTGGAGTCGGTGTAAGCCAAGGTAGGTTTGTTACATACATAGGTGGCTCTTTTTTGTTGAATTCGGTTAAAAAATAGTTTTGAATTCTAATTTTTTTTTCTAAATTGAATTCTCCAATCGTCCACTATGTTGAACATGTTGTGAGCATTTCAGAACTGTTGAAAAATAAGCTGGGCTCCCGTTCGAAAAAAATTTTAGATATGTTTTTATTTTAGAACTTGAACTTAAAGAAAAAGTAGTACATTGAATTTTATAAAAGTGCCTGTATGACATTTTTTTTGTACCTCTCCACTATGAGCAGAGATGTTATGATTTGGTTTCGAAATCGTCATTTTTTCAATTCTCGCTTATAACTCGAAAACAAAAAGATATACAGGTGAGTCATAGACTTTTACATATATTTTGAACAGAGATTCCTGAGGTAAAAAAAACTTTTTGTCTTCACCATTTCTCTCAAAAAGGCTTGGTTGAAAAGGTACAGGTTATTGAAAATGCAAGGAAAAATTTTATTTTCGAATAAACATCGAAATAGTATATTCTAAAGCAAGTTGCAGAATGAGCACCTATTCCAACACGAATACGAAATTCGAAAAGTATCGAGTTTCCGAAAGCATGAGTGTTGGAATTGCCTTCTGCAACGAATATGAGACGATGATTTCTCTAGTTCAGTCAAGTTTTGTGTAACACTGTCGAAATTCAAATGAAAATTCAGATTAGTGACATTTGTATCGTATCTTGGCAGTTGGTGTGACTCACGAAATTTGACGGATTACGGAATTTGAATTGATTTGATTTGAAAATTGATAAGATCGGAGATCAGTACTGACAACCAAAAAACGAAAAATATAACTGAAAACAATGCTGTAATGAGTTTCATTACAGCACTACTTTTAGTACTGTGATGAACTCATTACGATACTGAAATATAGAAATAATTTTATCCATTGATGTGGCGTTTCAAACACAAAAAATGACTCAAATGTTATGTTTTTTTATGACTTATCAGTACATTCCATAATTAGACCAGGAATTCAAGGGACCTAACTCTTAGAACTATGTTGGATGCTACTTAATGAATATTTGGCCATTTTGGGAAATAAAAGTAAGTTTTTTGTGAAATCTCATGAAATGCATTTTTATCGGATAATTTAATCATTTGAATCAAATAATATCAGCGAAATTAAAATATTGTTACTTTGGCTGAATGCAACTCTGTTAAAAAAATTCACAGAACTGAATTTATGCTAGTTTTTTCATGGTTTTCTCTTTCAGACTCTGAAACAAAAATCAATTAGAAAAAATTTTAAATAACGCAAGAAGAACCTCTGTGAGACAAATTAATATACAAGTTTTACGCAGCAGCTTTTCTTCTATTATTCAAGAATTTTTCAATTGATTTTTCTTTCAGACACTGGGGGAGAAAACCCTAAAAAACTTTCAGAAAAATGCACAATATTTCAGTAAATAAATTTATGTTACATTTTTTCGAAGCTTAAGGAGGTAGATCTAATGCTCGAAAAAGTTTCAGTGGTTTGTTTCCAGGGGTGGTATGGCTCATTATGAAAGTTCAAAATGACTATATATTTTACTCTGAATCGGAAAGAGTTGTATGCAGAAAGAAATATTTCTTTTGACCTTAATCTATTGTTGAAATATATGTACAACCCAAAGACTCATACTATAGAAAGCAGATAATACCATCATTAGTTTCTCTGAAGAATCGAGCAAGAATGTGGCTTCAGACTTCCGTTCGAAGTTCGAAAGTAAAACATCAATAGCGTCCACCCTGCTATTGCTGATTACAATAATCTGTTATCAAGTAACCATATTCAGAGAGTATCACTCATTATATCGCAGTGGGGGGCAATTCAATTCCACTTCAGGCCGAAACCACCCTCCGAGGTAACTTCATCATCGCGTCGTAACAAAAAAACAAGAACAAAGAAGAACCACCCCAAATCCCTAGATCGAATCCAAATAAAACCTGGAAACAAGGGTCCCGTCATGTTTGCGACATATTCCAAAAAGCGAAAGATTTTAATAAAACATACAGAACGCATTATGTATTCGAAAAAAAATGACCTTATACAGCGCGTGCTGAAACCTGGCGCATCTGTCGTTTTTTACGCAGCCGGTCCTCCTTTGTCGCATTTTTTATTCATGGCTTATAATTTCGGCCAAATCCGCTGACGGTCAGAGCTCTAGAGCCACAAAGAGGTAAAGGACGACGTCTGAATGGGGAGGAAATTTGTCGAAGGTCCAGATTACTTATTCTTCGGGCATATTTGCGAGATATCCGATCGACAAACGGCCAAACGCTGTTTTTTATACATAATCGAACCTTCTTTGTGCTCTGGACGGCGGACCATTGTCCATTCGGGGCTTACGCGATCGGTTTTCTTTTATTAGGGCAAATCCCCCTTCCTGCCTTGTATCCTCACCTTTCGGCCCTCTTCTGAAGATGTTTACTTCACCTGAATCTGCCACTGGCCGACCCCCCTTCAAGGTACCCTAGCAACTTTGGACAGTTTCAAACGCACGAATATTTTTTTGATGAGATATATCAAAATTGGAGAAGCAGTGGACATTGAATTTTATGATAAAATAATAGGCGAAGTTGCTCTGCCGAATTTATTGCCGAAATTTTCTCAATTTAAAACGACATACAACACACAAGGCGTTCAATCAACACTAACATGAACGATGATTAATTAAAGTTGAACATTTACAGCAGACATTTACCGCTAATGGAAATGATGCAAAATAAACTCAGAGGGCAAAAAAAATAAAAATTTCAACACCCGACAATAACACACATCACAACTTACTCCGAACGTGAAAGCTATCTTACCATAAATCCCTAGGGTTACAGATAGAATTGGTAGAATACTGAAGAAACTTCATCGAGTCCATTTATAAGCTCACAATAAAACTTGGCCAAATGATCAGAACATCCAAAGATAAAGTCGACCCACTTTAACAAGCCGGTAATTACCGGATACCCTACGACTGCGGCAAAGTCTACATTGTTACAAAACGAAGTATAAATAAAAAGCACGAACGTTGTTGCCGACTCAATCAGATAGAAAAATGTACATTAGCTGAACATGATCTAACTCATGACCAGAACATAATTTCCTCAAAAACAGAGGCAAATTCAAACATGAAAAGGTACTATTATAGGATAAACATGGAAGCTATTGACATTTATAAACATAAAAACAACAAGAACAGAAAGAATTAAACAATCTTGGTATATAGCGCATACTTATCATTCTTGGACAAGACCTGAGCAGGAGTCCATTTACAATCTTATACCAAGAATCCTCTGAAGATTCCCCTGAAATAATTTCTAATAGAACACGGCCAATAAGCCCGGAAGATTCTCTTAATATTCTGTTACAATCCTATTGTAATTATATGAAGATGGGATATTTTTTTGCAAGACTAATGATAAATGAATCCATAACCAGCTTTGAAGTTCAAAATTTATTCACTCAATTGTGTTGCACCAGAAGTTTTCGAAACCAACAAGATTCAAACAAGCGAAAACTTTTCTACTAAATGCAAAAATATGATTTCATGACAGTTAATGATCATTGGCTTAAATAAAGTTGATAAATTGGGAAGGTTATCGCTCAACAGTCAAGAAAAACTTTTTTTTCAATTCTTACTTTTAAAATTTTTAAATTTTTTCGAATAAATGAGGGGATTTACTTTTCCAATAACGTTCCTCTCGTCACCCCCAGTAACGTATAGAAATGTTCGGCTGTATATCTGCTCTTACATTAAAAATTACCCAAACTTACGCATTGTTCATTTTCATAAAATTACAGAAAATCCCATGGTGAATAACAAGATCAAAATACACGTTATAAACCAATTTTCATGAACACTAATCGAAATTTGTTGAAATAAAAAATAAAAAACACTCGAAAGGATCAAACGTACCTACTAACATGAAGGCGTCCGCGGAGGTCTACCAATATGGCTGCCAATTGTTTCCGGTTTACAGTTTCGTAACATACGTTTTTATTATGGTGAATGAATAATACAAAGTAGTAAAAACACTTGAAGGATTATAATTTTTATCATCTATTAGGCTGAAGGATCTAGGTCATTGGTCCTAAATAGTTGTTCTTCATGTAATTATTTTCAAATTGAGTCTACTTTGTGAAACAGTTTTTTTTTTTAAGATATTGAACGACTTTGAATTTTAAATCATATTTCATCAAATCGCATGTAGGTTTGTGAATCTCAAGAAAATTGGAATCATAAACATTATATTCATTCGATAGCAATGACAGAACTGAAGATTAAGATAAAAAAATATAATTAATTAGCTGCCTCTATCGGATTCTGATAATAAACCCTGAAACTACAAGTATGATATAAAATATTTTCGTATAGCTGTATGAACCCTAAATGAAATTATCATTAGTTCCAAAAATTCAGAATCGAAGATTACATCCTATTTGATACAATAAAAAAATTTTTCGTAATCCCAACACACTTGGAGTTCGGCCGAAAATCTTCCTTTTTACTATCTTTGACCAATTTATAGCTCGTTTCTTATCACGAGGAAATCTGAAAAAATTGCCAACATTGTCATATTTGAAATTATTTAGAAATACACACTATAACTATAGAGGGACTTGAATTTTCTGAGAACACGTATGGAAGTATGGAACAAATAAAATAAATCTGGGTTAAATACCCACGCCCTACGCCTTTTATCCTAATCCTAATGAGGGGGGTCCTCGGTCCTTTAGATAAGGTTATGTTACCGGATATTTTATAATAATTTTACACTAAATTCAAAATGAACTATTCGATGAAAGTTAATATTCTGATAACTCATATTTTATTCCGAGTACAAACCGCAAGTGACACAGCTAACCATTTTTTAGAATTAAATCCCCTGATAGAGCTTCCTTCGCAAGACATAAGCAAGTAATGAGTCACAAAAGGTCTATCAAGATGGCTACCTCTCCTTGACGACTTTCCCTCTTTCTTTTTTTTTATTTAAAGTACTTAGGGTCCTATAGAGATAACCAGTCAATCCAATATTGTGGATAATATTGTATATTCCAGAAATTATTTTCTTCAAACTGAGGAAAATTATCATGTTCCAAACTCTCGTGGTGCTTTGTTGATTCGTGAACGTTACAATGACAATGAAAGCATGTTCGTAAGTCTCTCCCACCCCATCCAGCTCACTCCTCG
The DNA here is from genome assembly GCA_038502775.1 of Hippodamia convergens. NCBI lineage: Eukaryota > Metazoa > Arthropoda > Insecta > Coleoptera > Coccinellidae > Hippodamia > Hippodamia convergens. Next base: position 2,244,737 of record CM076607.1, read on the forward strand.
TGTCATCGAAATAATGCGGAATATAATAAAATCACAAAAAAGTGTAACAATAGCCGCCAATCCATCCGTTCGAAAACTGGGGTTAACCTTCACTCTTTACAGACGAATGGTGGGCTGTATCCTCTTTTCAAGGGGTTGCGCGTTTAATGGAAGGGTAAATGAAGTAGTGTTCATAGCCGGGCACACTAGATTCTCATTTATCATCACTTTCCGCTTTTTATTTATTGCCACGTTGCCACAATGAGGTTTTCGGGGCCATGAATACGCCCATGTTTGGCCTTTGTTGCGGAGAGTTATTTTTTTTGGAGTGGTGGCAATCCTTCCTGCATCAAGAGGATAAATAAGCAAGAGAAATTGATAGCCCGAAAAATTCTCATACTTCCTAATTTGCAGTAGAAATTAAGAGCTTTAGTAACCCCAAAGTTGCCTTCATCATTAGAAGAAATACTTAGTTAAATATTGGGTATATGAAATTGAAGTTTTTTAGGATTATATTCCCCAGTTTCTGAGACAAAAATCGAAAAAAAAAAATTTTAATCAAAGAAGAAAGACCCTTTCTTAAAAATTGTGCACTTAATTGTCCGGGGCCAATTTATTTCCAAAAAGTTTTTTGCCTAACAATGAACAATGAAAAAAGAAATGATACTTCGAACTATTGAACTTCGTAACGTTTCGGAGTCCATATCAGTGGCGTAGCGCAAAATTTTCGGGGGCCTCCTTTCAAAAGAAAAATACTAAAGAAAAAGTGTTAAAAATAATAGATACCTATATGAAATAACAAAAAATATCTAAATAAAATGATCCAATTTGAAAATAACTAGAAAGAAATCAATGTGATGTGCAACTTGAAAAATTATTCAACAAAAATTCTTGTTCAACGCTGAGTAGGCTCAAGTAAGTCTGATAGAGTGATAAGTGTTTGCGACATTGAATTCTTGAGATAATTCGTGCTTATCTTAAGCTTGGAAAAAGATCTTTCCCCACTGGAATTGTTGCGAAGAATTTTGGAGCTATGAGTGTTTCCTGCTTTGTTTATTCCTTCTGAAGTTTTCTTCTGCGAACTCCACTCGAATATTTTCTTTTACGCTCTAACATATCTGAAAAATGATTTGATATTATAACTGCCGTTTGCGCATTTAGTAATTTTGAATTGAAAAAATACGAGAGGCGTTTCTTAACGAAAAAATAAGCTCTGCAATTAATTCTAGAACTAACCTTCAATAAAATTGAAACCCTGAAACCAAAGGAACTGAACAAGTGACTATTTCTGAACAAACCTCATAACGTGATTTCGTATTCGAACACTTGTTTCTTTTACTTGACTGAAAATGGATATGAAGTAATGGAAAAATTCCATTATATTTTACCATTCTTAGCAGTGAGACTGATTGAGTGATGTGTCGAATTTAATTAGTGGAAACCTTCTATGTTTAATAAAATCAGGAATATTTTTCGGGAATAATAATTGTACCTTCATTGTTCAGGTTTTTTTCATTACATCATCAAAAAAATATCGCGAATCGGCAAGTTCAATAGTTGTTGGGGCCCCATTCAAAGCTTTTCGTTCGGCTTGAGGGCCCCTTTAGTATACCCCCCCCCGCGCGGGGCCCACTGCTACGCCACTGCAGACTCCTTCGTCAGACAAATTCTTCAATTCATGAAACTCTTCAATTTCGTGATAATTTTTATTCAGCAAAAAACCCTAAAAAATCTGATAGTACCTACTAGTAGTAAAATTTAGTTGGGAATCAATTTTTTCTCATGAAAACTGTTCAAACAAAAAGGCGACAATATTCAGTAGCAGAAAAAAACAATAAAGTTCGAATGGGTTATGAGAAATCATGTTATAATATCTAGCAATTACAACAAGGATTATTGTGTGTATTAGTAATCACAAATTTTTCAGTACCATCTGTTTATTTATAAGAAATTCTTTTCATCATAACTACTATAGGTGGAGATCTTTAAGTATTTTGTATGGGATAGTTTGTTTTTTTATTGAAAGCTTATCGTATGGCACAAAAAAAGATATCCCATGATTAATAATATTATTTCTGTGTGAAATCCGTTCATTCTGCCACATCTCGTAAAAATAAATCATGTGAGAATAATTCATTTCAACATATAGTTTTCATGGTAATATTTATTGTTGACATGTTGACCTCCCTTTATTCATTATCTGTCAAATTTATGAGAGAGAAAATAGTTCTGCAATCAATATTTTACAACGCAAAAATCATTAAACGATATTTACGGCAATATTTCAATAATTTCGAAAAAAATTCAACGAACTAGAGAAAATAATGTATGATACTCGTACAGGAGGGTCATTCTTACAATCGTTCATTTAAAAACTCTCCACTCATTCTTGAATTTTGAACTCTTGTAAAAATTTCAATGTCAATATCATAAATAACTATTATGAATTCATTTTCAGTTCATTTAATTTCTACTCTTCTTATGTACTTATGTACATAACGGCGTAGAGTGAACATCGTGAGGATTTTCTTCGTGAATAATACCTCTTCTTCCTGTGCTATTCTTCGCACACATACTCCGTGCATATCCTGAACACCTGAAAGAATTCTGCACGCCCATCTTCAAAGTGTTCCTTGCGATTTTTCCTTAATTTAAAAGCGATCTATTCAATGTGTCCATCCTTTAAAATCCCGGTCTGTGGCAGTACAATTTACGTCACAATTTGACAAGGTTTTGACTGATATTTACTCGGTTGGGTAACGTTGAATGTCCTCCTTTCTTCTCTTTGTGGTCGATCCGTGTATTTTTGTATTCAAAGGATTGTTATTCTTGCACAGCGCCTTTTATCCCGTTCGACAATTCCAATTCGCAACAGAAGAAGCTCCGTAAGATTTAAGATGTTAGCTGGCGGAATTAAGCCACCCTTTCGAATTCTTAATATTTCTTCTTTATACGAACTTTTGGTATACTCGTAGGAAATTGAGGTGGAAAAAGATCAAATTTTAAAGATCGAAAATATTCCCATGTTTATTTTTGCATCAAATTGCCTACCGCCGAGTAGGTTTATTCACGACACACATAGACACGGTATGCTAATGCCGTGATGTAGTTTAATTATCAACTCGAGGGAATTTTGCCGATTTACGGGATTTGTTACTCGAGAGGGAGAAGAGAGTTTTTTGCCTGAAATCCCCTGAAATTTCTTGCAGTGGCGTGGCGCAAAATTCGGCCTCCCCCATCGGGGGCCCCCTCCATAGATCTATTATTCATGATAAGTTTTCCCTGAAGTTTTTTAAAGGGAAATGATGAAATTCTGATATAAAAGTAACTAGAAACACATCAATGTGGTAAAAACTTGGCAAATTATTCAGCAAAAATGCATTTTAAATATCGGAAATATTCCCATGTTCATTTTTGCATCAAATTGCCAGGTGCATACAGGGTGAGTCATATTTTTAAGGAAGATTTTTTTTCTGATCCGGCTCGTTTACAAAGATGTAATTTTCAAATACCTCTAGCAAATGAAACACGATACCACATTGTTTTTTTCAAGTGAGAGTGCCCGATTTTAAAACTCATAATTCCATGAGAGTTTGATTATATAGCCGAACTTGTCATCATTTATCTGTTGTTATTTTCAACGTAGGCATTTTTTTCGAAACACAGTAAAATTTTCGTCATCGTAACTTTCATGGAATTTCTTGAATCTCTTCTGAATTTTTTTCGCGAATCGAATTTACTTTAACCAAAGGAATATATCGAATCTTTCCAACAAGTCTCTGCATTTTCTGAATCATTCGTTTTGAAGTGGAAGAAAATTAGTTACAGTAAAAATGTTGGGAAACTTCAGTGAGCACCTTTGATAATGTTTCGCTATGTGAAACTTTCATATTCAGTAAAATATTGATGTATATCATTTCAATCTGTCAATTTCAATCTGTTGACTTTCTGTACTGTCATTCAAAATTTTCCATCATTACCAGACTAGAATATTCTAAAAACAAGTTGCAGAATGAGCTATTATTCTAACACGAATGCGAAATGAGTGTTGGAATTTGCTTCTGCAAAGAGTTTTAGATACAATTTTCTCCATTTCAGTCAAGTTTAGTGAAATACTCTCGAAATTCAAATGAAAATTCAGATTAGTGACTTTTATACTGTATCTTTGGTGTGACTTACGAAATTTTACTGATTACGGAATTCTAATTGATTTGATTTGAAAATTGAGAGGATCGGAGGTCAGTACTGAAAACCACGAAAAGAAAAATATAACTGAAAACAATGCTGTAATGAGTTTCATTACAGCACTTCTTTCAGTACTGTAATGAACTCATTACGTAACTGAAATAGAGAATAGTATATTCTAAAACAAGTTGCAGAATGAGCTCCTATTCCAACACGATTGCGAGCGACGAAGGAGCTAGTTTTCGATAGCATGATTGTTGGAATTGCCTTCTGCAACGAGTATTAGACGATACTTTCTCTATTCCAGTCAAGTTTTGTGAAATACTCTGGAAATTCAAATGAAAATTCAGATTAGTGCCTTTTTTATTGTATCTTGGCACAATTTGACAGATTACGGAATTTGAATTGATTTGTTTTGAAAATTGAGAGGATATGAGGGTAGTACTGACAATCACAAAACGGAAAAAAATATCACTAAAAACAATGCTGTAATAAGTTCATTACAGCATTGCTTTTAGTTCTGTAATAAACTCATTCCGATACTGAAATAGAGAAATTTTATTAATTTTTGAAGTTGAATGGAAACGATTCAATTAATAACTAATACCAGATTATCACAATTTCATGTAGTTAGTAAAAGAAAATGACAGATATTTTGGGAATAATTGATTGAGAAAAAAATTCAATTTCACCAAAAGTAGATGATAACATCTGCATTTTCGATTTGGTGAAGGTGCTTTGAGATATCGAGAAAATTACTCTATTAAGCCTTCTATATCACTCGTGAGAAAACAGAAATCTAATGAAAGGGGTGCGTATCAACTAGAATATGATGTCATTTTGATGATACGTCCACTTAACTCATATTTCATACTAATTCTACACATCTAGATCAGTGGCTTTTGATTATACCAATGGCGTAAAATCACCTCTGATTTCAAATTTAAACGCATTAGGCGCAGAAATTCGAACACCGAAATCCTAGAGGTATAATCAAGGGCAATATTTCATAGTGGGATATCTTCATTCAGAAAACAGAATCTTCCTTACCTTCGAAAGCCATTCAGGATGCTGAAATGAAAAGGCGACCACGTATAGTCATTAAACTAAGATTTGGGGTGATCTCGACTGTTTCTTTACATGAGTTGGATTATGTGACTACTGTTTTTTTTTTTTAATTTTGAGAAATTAGGGTTGCACGATGTACAGATGTCGCTTCAATTATTTCCGTAGATGTTTTCTCTCGAAATTTTTTACAGGAAACATTTGCAATCTCTCAAACTGGGAACTCAATGCATCGGATGAATAATTGAATAAATTCGAAATTGGAGCTTTGGATTCATTATCGAGTGTAATACATTGTGGGAGGATTATGGAGTTTTTGAAAATATTCTTCTCCATTTCAGTATCGTTCATTACAGTACTAAAAGTAATGAAACTCATTACAGCATTGTTTTCAGTTATATTTTTCGTTTTGTGGTTGTCAGTACTGACCTCCGATCTTATCATTTTAAAATCAAATCAATTCAAATTCCGTAATCTGTCAAATTTCGTAAGTCACACCAACTGCTAAGATACAATACAAAAGTCACTAATCTGAATTTTTATTTTTATTTCGAGAGTTTTTCACAAAACTTGATTGAAATAGAGAAAATATCGTCTAATACTCGTTGCAGAAGGCAATTCCAACAATCATGCATTCGTGTTGGAATAGGAGCTCATTCTGCAACTTGTTTTAGAATATACTATAAGGTTTCCACATTCATTTTCTGGGGCGAACTCAATTCAAAAAAATTGAAAAAATATAAAAAAAGGAAAAATCAAAAGGCATATGTTTAGGAATAAAATATTATTCTAGAGCAAATTTTGATGAAAAACTAAATTTTGGACTATTTCTTCAAGCTTTCTGTTGAGTTTTTCTTCCACCAGAATTTTAATCAGCAAGTTGATCTTGCTTTGAATATTTATCTCAAACTCAGAAATTCTATATTTGGTGAACTAAAAAAAGATAGTGTGCGAATCATTTTGTGAAAAATTCTAAATTCATAAGGAAGCAGATACAATTATTGATAGTTGAGGTTTCCAATTTTCTTTTTAAATATTAAATTTATTTCCAAGAATAACAAAAACAAACTTGAAAATACAAAAATTCACTTCCCATAAAGAAAGATAAATCTTGTGATGAATAGTTATTTATGATACAAATGCAGAAGGCATTGATATTCTTATACGAGTTCAAAATTTTTTGAATAAACGAGTGTTAGAATGAGCCTTCTGCAGGAGTATCATACATTATTTTCTCTAAGTCGTTGAATTTTTATCGAAATTATTGAAATATTTCTGTAAATTTCGATTTTTGAATTGAGAAATATTGATTGGCAGAACTGTTTTCTATCTCATGAATTTGACAGATGTTAAATAAATACGATGCAGGAAGGCATTATGTCATCAATAAATATTACTGAAAACAGTGCTAGAATGAAATATTCCAGCATTGTTTTTTTCTACGAAATGTGGCAGAATGTACGGACTTGAAAAAGAATTAGAGAAAAGTTACTTTTATTTTTGCTCCTGCTTATTTTCAAGAAATCCAGTATGATGTTTATACCAACTGCTACTTGAAATGAAAAAAATAATTGTGTAAATCGGAAAAAAATCTTGAAAATTACGAATAGCAGATAAAAAAAAGAATGCTTGTCTGTTACCTCTGCTTATATATTATAATCACCAATTCTATTACGTGTTAAACGAGAATATTTCATCTTTAAACAAAAAAAAACGCTCTACTTTTAGCTTCCTTTGTACTGTCAAGATTACTAACGCTAATAAGAACCTTTTTTTTCAGGAAGAGGATTCAAGTTCCATATGCGGAGCATCTCCAGAAAGTAAGTGTACTCAATTTTTTTCTCTTCGGGAATTTCTATGTATAGAGCACAATATCGTCAACGTAAGCATGGAAATGAGTGGAGATTTTATTTAAAATGTCATTCATGTATACAATGAAAAGCAGGGGCCCCAATATAGATCCCTGTGGCATACCTGCAGGAACGTAACGAGAAGGTAGCAAACATAGTAGAAACATGATCTCTACAATTGTGAGTGGCTCAGTACACGTACTAGACAATTATTCTATTCACAGATTTCAATTGGTCTCTTGTTTTCGGATATTTAATTTTGGATACTCTTTCAAGACTGAATTAGCTTGATTGGAATTGATTGAACAATAAATTTCATCTATGGAATAAAAAAAAATCAGTATTATCTTCTTAGGTTATTCAGAACTTCGACAGCGCACAATTCCTTCTTTCAGGAAGAAGATTGAATGTAAATTTTTTTCGCCAAATCGAAAACGAAACTTGTAAGACGATACGGGCGCTTGTCTTGTGGTCTGGCGTAATATTACACAAGAATAAAAGCCCCAAAATCCCCATATAGGCGGAAGTCTCTAAACAATAATTGGAAATTCCAGAAAGGTCCATTGTACCCCGAAAAAGGTAGACCAAAACATGTGCGCCAACATCGCGGAACGAAAACAAAAATAACTTCAGCGATTTGTTAGTATCGACGGCAAAAAAGGCGCCTCTACATTCCCCCCTCCTGTGGGGTCAACGATCTATTCAGCTCGAGGAGAAAAAATTAAAATCGGCTCCTTTGTGCCTTTTTCTCACAATGATAGATTTCACGCGTGCAAAAACATCTCTTCCTGATGGCCTAAGAGACGTGAGGATAAGGGTCATAATGCACCCACTACTGCCAACGATGAAAGTGAAAAATGATTCCCTGTATTTAATTCTAGAGGTTCCGATGGCGTACCAACATGTGAAGACGGCGGGACACAATGGTCCCGGAGGTGGTTTAGGTCGGGACACGCGGAGTTTTAAAGGTGGTACGGACTAGAGGGTTTGTCGACCTGGTCAGGTAAATAATTACGATATTCGAGATCTGCGAAATCGGTTAAAAAACTCCTGTTTCTGAAGGGGATATTGTTCGAGTGGTTCTAGGAATCGGCGTGGACCATATTGACCGAAGAATAATGGTTTTTCTTTGTTTTTTAACTTGGTGTGGGAAACCAAAAAACGGATTTCCGCTTTGACCGATGGATAGTTGGAAGAATTTTTTTTTTTCTCTGTGTCAAATTCGTCCATTCTGCCACATATTGTAGAACAAAATCCTATGGGAATATCTCGGTTTCGTACAGTTTTTATGGTAATATTTATTCAATATGTATGTTGGTCTCCTGCCAAGGATTTAATCAATATTTCTCGAATTAATGATAGTATATATCATATTCTTTTGATTCAGAGAGCTAAAATAATATAATACATATTGAAACAAAAAGGTACCTAGCTGGGATTGGCCAACACAGGAAAACCATACAGGTCTGCAGTACCTACGATTAAATGAAGAAAGGGAAAAAACCTCAGCATCGATCGTCGATGAACTCAGATGAACAGATTCTTCACAAAACGACTCCCAATTCTCAATCTGAAATGAAAAAAAAAAGCAGAAAAGAAACCAATTATTTAGAATAAATTAAAATATTTTGAAATTAACCACCCATTTCAGAAATGCATTTGTTACTTTATGTATAGCCTCGAAACCATCTTGAAATTTATAAATGGGACAACTATTTATAAGATGTTCTATAGTCTCCTCATTTCCCTCACACTCACAACTAGGGCTCTCAACCGAATTCCATCGGAAGAGCATGCTGTTGCATCTTCCATGGCCTGTTCTAATACGATTTAGAACAGACCACATTCTCCTGGGAAGGTCAAAACCAGGAACTCTGATGGACGGATCAGAAATAAGATCTTCATTGAAAAAATTGGATACATTCCATTCAGATTGCCAAATTTCTTTGTCGCTTCTATTGATATCAATCAGAAAATTTGACCAAAAAGGTTTACGCGACTTCAATCTGGGGACCTTATTATCTGGAATATAGGTGAGTATGGGAAATGAATTTGAAAAGGAATATAATCAATATTTTTCAAGGCGATAATCCCTCAACGATATTTATGGAAGTTTTCCATTAATTTCAATGAAAATTTGAGAAAATAACGCATAATACTCGTAAAAAAGGCTCATTCTAATTCTCGTTCATTCAGAAACTCGCCATTTCGTGGCTTATTTTTTAATTTTCAACTCGTTTAAGAATATCAGTGCCTTCCATGGGGGAAGAATGTATTCTTCCACCATCTGCCTTCTACTTCTGCACTTGAGTTATGAATCTAGGGGCACTACCGTGTCAAGCGAAGCGCCGCGCCGGGGCACTACCTATCTTTTCTCGAAGTGTTTCGTCGTATTTTTGAACCCTCATACCTTGAGTTTGAAATATAGCAGATGAACGAAATTCTCAGGATATAATGCCAGTAGTAAACTCATCAAACGTGCAAAGTTTCAAGTGTATAGCTCCTACACTTTAAATTTTGTAGATATCTAAAAACCCTCAATTTCGTCACTCACTCACTGATGATCATAAAAACTGTTAGGGTACTTCCCGATGTCCTATGAAGTTGAAATTTGGTATGTGAGCTAGTATCAGGACATAAACAACGTGAAAATTCTTAAACTTGAAACTTTCACCGCCCAATCCTTAGAACCAGAGAATGTGTAAGTTTGTATGCCAATTTTGATGCTGGTGGTCTGACAATTGATACAAACTACTTGTAATGAATTTAAAAAAAAAACTCAAGAATTCTCGTTGAAAATCACCCCAACATTTTGAATAATGGGATAAAATAAAGCGCTCGTAAAACGCCTCATGTGTATTTACACCAAATACAATAATTTTCCTGTAATAACCTCAACCACAGTTTCCATTGTGAAATTTCCCGTTGTGATCATTGTATGACGATAGGATTCTTTATACAATGGCAGCTCGCAAATACATCGCGATCGCAGCTTGAAAGGTATATTTCTCCACTTCGTACGTTGTTGATTTTGAACATGGATTGTGAATTGGTTTGACTTGAAAGAGATGTTGCAATAATTATATTTTATTCGATTATATTATTATTTGGGAGAAAACGAAATGAAAAGATTTTATCATAAGCAACGTACAAAAAGAATTGAAATCCAACCAAAAACATTTTCATGTAAAATATTGCCAAGACGTGGCCGTATTTCTAACATTGTCAAAAAGTTATCAATTCTCATGTAGAGCCAAGCTGCTAACTCTACACTCTTCATCTTCACAAATCTCCTTATTTCACAAACTCTATGCCTTGGTCAAAATAAGTGACTTTGCCGTTTCGTAACTATAAGAACTATTGTATAACATCAAAGGTATGAACAGCGAATGAATTTTTCATCTTACGCTTACGTGGCGGAAGAGAAATGGCCAATCTCCTATTTTGACCCAGGCATAGAGTTCGTGAAATAAGAACTTTTGAAGAAAATGTTTGAAAATGTTTTTGGTTGGATAACAATTACTCGAAATAGTTTGAGGCTTTCACGACCGGATATATTACTGATATTGGAAGAGTCTTCCGGGCTTATTGGCCGTGGTCCATTAGGAATAATTTCACCTAACATTTCACCTACAACTGCGGTAGGCATCTTCAGAGGATTCTTAGTCTAGGATTGTAGCTCGAACGCTGAATTTCTGACAGTGTCAGTTATAAAGCCACGGCTAATAAACCCGGAAGACTTTTTCAATATGAATTATTACTTTGCTCTAAAGCTTGCGAATCATTCTACTTATACAGTGTGTTCAGAGAGGTTTGGGGGGGGGGTTTAGTAGGTATGCATAGGTTGTTACTCCACTCTTTGAACGGTCGAAGCGTTCCTGAAGAACCATCGTTTTTTTGCATACGCACCTAAATAATAATAATAATAATATTCCTTTATTTCTCAAAGCAAAATTATAAAGTATACACAATATATTCTGCAAAAGATTGACGTCATTTTAAACAAAAGAAACTCAAAAATGTGATAGGTCAGATTCTCTGAGAACTGCATGACTCAAAAAATTCCTCAATATTGTAAGGTTCTGTATTCACCAAAAACTTGATCAACTCTTTCTTGAACATGTTATTGTTTGTCTCGTGTATATGTTTGGGTAGAGAATTGTAGATTTTGATGCACATGTATTTCGTGTTGTTTTGTGTCAGAGCCGGTTTTACTTTTGGGTACATGTATGGAATTGTTTTCCTTGTGTTGTTGTGATTTTCGTAGTGTTTAAATAGTTCTCTGTTGTTGCGTAAGAAAAGGGTACATTTCAGTATGTAAATTGCAGTTGTTGTCAGTATGCCTTTTTCCTCAAATACTCCTCTACATGATTCCCGATATTACATGTTATATATAACTCTAATAGCGTGTTTTTGTGTTATAAATATTTTATTTTTTTGGGAACTATTTCCCCAAAAAATAATTCCATAGAGTATAAGTGATTGAAAATTTGCATTACATTTGATGGCTATGTGGCGTGCGTAGAGTAAACACAGTTCACTGCGCTCCGAGATTATATCCAGGTTCTTTTTAAAAATTTTGCTGATTATTGTTCTAATATACTTTGTGTGGCGATTATTATTCCCCTCAAGCGGAAAAACATGGGAAGCACTAGAAAAAATCGATCGAATCAAGTTACATCGGATATTGCAGATCGGATGACTGAAATGGAAGTGAAGTTTCAGGAAGGCATCGAAAAATTACGTAGTGAATATATTTTAGTCAGTAACGGCAGACAACCTGACATCAATGAACCAGTCGTATTCGAGGAAAAACTCAAGAATCTCGAGACAGAAGTAAAGAACGAACTTCAAATTCTCAAGGATGAAATGGCCAATTTGTTAACAAAGGTCAGTCATAATGAGAAAATCATAAATAAAATAGCTCAAAACAATAATGAGAAGAAAATAATGTTTCGTGGTATACCTGAAAATCAAACCAGTACAGAGAATTTAATGGATACCCTTATCAATTTAACGAACGAAAAATTGAATGTAAACATTACGAAAAACGAAATAGCACATTGCTACCGCATACGGAACCATCAGACAAAACAGGGGTCAACATACGCTCCACCTGTCATTGTGGAGTATATACATCAGTGGCGGCGTGATGAGATTTTCTTCAACAAAAAGATGATGAAGGGATCTGGAATAACAATATGCGAGGTATTGACTAGTGAAAACTATAATCTGTTCATGAAGGTACGAAAGAAATTTGGAAATCAAGCTTGGACTATAGGGGGTAATATATTTGTTTTTCACAAGAACAAGAAAATTCGAATTAGTGATGAACAATCGCTACAAAAACTATTATAAATTATGGAGGAGCAGTGAGAATGTGAAATTGTGATCTCGTTCGCTTCTGGGGGGCTATCTCTTTACTTTTTGTATTTTTTTTGTTTGTTTTTTCTCTGTTCTCATAGTTCAAATCTAACTCATTCGTTTATTGGTTGATGTCGATGAGAAATTTGATTGCCCATCCACTGCACTGATACTGATATTTTGTTTTTTTCAAAGCTTTGTTGTTTATTTCTAGTTTAACTTAATTTGAGTCATGCCTGACGGTAATTTCAAGTTCGGTCATATTAATATAAGATCCCTGCCACCCAGTTTCCATGATTTCAATCACTTTATTCAAGGTAAAAATTTAGACTTTGTTGGAGTCTCTGAGACCTGGCTGAGTGACAACAATACCAAAGATTACATAGTCCCTAATTATTGTTCCGTTTTTCAGAATAGACAGGGAAGAGGCGGGGGTGTAGCCCTCTTCATAAGGAATGAGTACAAATATAGTAGGGTCGAAAATGAATACACAAAAAATGATAATTTCGAGCAGATTTGGATCAGAATACAGTTAAGGAAGATTAGGCTCATTATAGGGTGTGTATACAAACCACCACAGTATAGTTTTACAGAATTTCATCACGTTTTTGACGATGTCTTGACCTCACTAATGTCACAATGTGATAAACTGTGCTGTGTTGGTGATTTTAATTTAAATTACATACAACTTCCTCTCGCTCGTTCGGTGACTGAATTTAATAGTCTCTTAGATAGTGTTGGACTTACACAAGTGGTTACTCAACCAACCAGAATAACATCCACTACGTGTTCACTGATTGATCTGATATTGCTGTCTAATGATATAGAAGTAATGAAGTCCGGGACCCTCTCAACAAACTTTTCGGATCATGAATTTATAGTTTGCGAATGTTGCCTACCTAAGGGAAAAAAGAGGATAGAGCTTCTTGAATATAGAGATTTGAACAACATCGATTTGAAACAATTTGAATACGACTTACGGTCCATTCCTTGGAGAAACATCTATGATGTCGACAATATCGATGATAAGGTAATGTTTATCAATGATAATCTTAAGAGCCTCTTAGACTTGCATGCTCCGAAAAAGACTATACGCGTGACAAAAAGCAATTGCCAGCCTTGGCTGAGGAATGTTAAACCTCTCATGAAATTACGGGATAAAGCATTAATTAAATTCAAAAAACATGGTACGCCAGAACACAGAGCTGACTATAAAAGAATTAGAAATTTGACGAACACCATTATTCAAAAAGAGAAAAAAGCATTTCTGTATCAAAAATTCTCCAATTCGGTTAACTTCTGGCGTGACATGAACTATTATTGCGGGAACGTTGGCAGAAGGAGAGTTGAGATTCCCGAAAATCTAAAAAATCCAGACGCCATGAATAGATTTTTTATAACTTCTATACCCCAAACGTCTGCGGACAACAGGGAGAGAGTTAAATTCTATTCAGAAAATGTGAAAGAGACTGTGTCTACTACACTGCTATTCAGAACAGTATCAGAACTTGATATTTCAAGAATAATTTCGAAACTAAAATCGAAATCATATGGTCTGGATGAGATCAATATTTGTATTATTAGATTGTGCTGCCCTTTCATTCTTCCTTTTGTTACCCATATAGTTAATTTCTGCATAGAACATTCAGTCTATCCCGAGTCGTGGAAAAAAGCTATGGTGATTCCCATGCCCAAAAAGAATCAGCCTAACGAGTGTAAAGATCTAAGACCTGTGAGTTTACTATCATGTTTTTCGAAAATATTAGAAAAGGTCATAGATGCACAACTAGCTGAACACTTAGAGTCTAACTCCATTTTACCTGATACTCAATCCGGTTTTCGAAAAAACTATAGCTGCGCAACAGTTCTATCTGATGTAACCGATGAAATCTTCCGAGCAACTGATAATAATAAAATAACTCTCTTAGTTCTACTTGACTACACAAGAGCCTTCGATACGCTCGACCACACCCTTTTACTGGCCATACTTCAATACATAGGTCTCGGTGAAAAGGCCGTTAAGTTTTTCCAGAATTATCTTAAGGGTAGATCGCAAATAGTAAAAATTGATAATTGTTTTTCGAAAGAGATGTTCGCGTATACGGGAGTACAGCAAGGGTCAATTTTGGGGCCTCCTCTTTATACAATCTACACATCTGCTCAGAGACGATTATACAGTCACTGCAGAATACATTATTACGCGGACGACACCCAGATACTAATATCATCTAATAAAGAGAAAATATTGGAAACTTGTCAGATTATGAATGACGAATTGGAGAATCTTAGACAATATTCATTGGAACATAATCTCTCTTTGAACCCTTCCAAATGCTGTCTAATGATATTCGGTCCTAAAAATCAAATCGCTGATGTGAGAGGGGTCGTTGATGTCAGGATAGGTGATGTGAGGTTGGAAATTAAAGACAATGCGAGAAACTTGGGACTGACTTTCGACTCCTCTCTGAGATTCGAAAAACATACCTCCAACATGGTGCAACGCGCATATAACAAGCTAAGATCTTTCTACAACAACAGACGTTTCATTCCGCAAAACCTTAAAAAATTATTATGTAATTCCGTAGTGCTGTCCGGATTTAATTTCGCAGATGTTGTGTATGGTAGTTGCTTAACGGCTGTTCAGAAAATGCGAATTCAAAAGGTTCAGAATTCTTGCCTACGGTTCATTTACGGAATCAGAAAATTTGACAGAATATCACACAAAATAAAGGAAACTGGTTGGTTGAACATGGAGGATAGGAGGAGGTTCCATATGTCAGTTTATTTTCATAAAATTATCTTGAGTGGGAAACCTCCCTATCTACATCAGAAAATCATATTCAGGAGTCATGTTCACAATATCAATATAAGATCTAAAGGCTTGATAACACCTCCTAGCCATAAAACTTCATTGTTCGAAAGGAGCTTCACTTATAATATATCCCTGCTATACAACTCTTTACCGCCAGAACTCAAATCGATAAATATTAATAGATTCAAGGTTAATCTCTACAAGTATTACCACGAAAGGGCATGAAAGGATTCAATAGCTCTGTGATCTTCTCTTTTTTTATTTACTCTTGAAGTGGGGGATGGGTTTTTGATTTCTTCTCAATAAATTTCTGATGTACGCCATATAAGCGATAATAATATTTCATAAATTGTTTCTTTGCTCATATCTAATTAGGTTAAGTAGAGCAGATATTATGTTCGCATATATCTGGACTTCGCCTTTTCTTGCAAAATTTAATATAATTTACACATGATTCAAGTTGTAAAAGCTTCTGTGAGAATAAAGACAATTATTATTATTATTATTATTATTTACGTCAACGTGGTTTCTCATAACTTTTAGAGTATATACTACACTATTTAGTTTTTTATTAAGTTATTCTATGTGTGGTTTCCATTTCATGTTTTTATCAAGCCAGACTCCTAAGAATTTCACATTATCTGAGGGTTTTATATCTTCATTTTGTAGTGTGATAATTTGTGGTATAGTGTGACCAGTGTGTTCACTATAGAAAATGGTACACTCAGTTTTGTTTAGGTTTAGTATGAGTTTGTTACATTTGCACCATTTGTCTACTTCGTTGAATATTGCTTTTATGTTTCTCAAGGTTGTATGGGTATCTTTAGCTGTGGTTATTATATTTGTGTCGTCTGCGTAAATAGTGATGTTGCATGATTCCGTAGGGTCGGTTTCTTCAGCATCTGCCTGCATATCTTGTTGCTTAATTTTGGTCTCTATTTGTGGTAGATCATTAATGTAGACAATGAATAATAGTGGACCCAGTATGCTGCCCTGTATTACTCCTTTTGTGATTTCCAGTTCGGAGGATGTTATTACTTGTGTGTTGTGTTCTAGTAGTATCTTTTGGGTTCTGTGTTCCAGATAACTTTCCAATAATTTCAATTGTCTGTCGCGAATTCCATATATTTCAAGCTTGTTTAGCAATATCTTGTGGTCCACACAATCAAAAGCCTTGGACAAATCCAAAAATAAAGCAATAGGAATGTGTCCTCTTTCGAAAGCATCTATAATTTCATGAGTAAGTTGAAATATCGCAGTGTCTGTGCTTCTTGTATTGACAAATCCATGTTGGTGAGCGGATAATACATTATTTTTGACAAAAAAAGATAGTAGACGATTTGCCAGTACTTTTTCAAAGACTTTCGACCATGATGTGAGCATGCTTATTGGTCGGTAATTTCCTAATTCTTCCTTGCTTCTCTTTTTGAAGATAGTTTTGACTAGTGCCTATTATCGCGATAGTGATTCGATAGTAACTGCTGAACGTTTATATCGTGCAGAATTTAAAGAAACAATTTGAAAATTGTTTCAAATAATAAAAGAAAGCTTGAGCATTAATTTGACAATGTCAAATCTTCCCAAAAATTTTTGCCTTACAATGAAAAAAGAAAAAACACTTCGAACTCTAAAACTGTGTAAATTTTCGCGGTCTAAATCAGACTCGTTCGTCAGCCAATTTCTAGATTATATTAAACTTCGCGGAGTAATTAAAATTTTTTGATTTTCCAATTAAAACTCTCACAAAAATGCAAAGAACTCCCCAAAAACATTTCAATACAGTGTGATACAGCACAATAAACGTTAATAAAGCGACAGTACTCGACGTCTCTACTTGACATTCGCCTACATCTCGAAGCGCATCCAATCGATTAGGCCCCTTTCAGAATCAACAAATTCGAAGAATATTCCGATAGAACGGAACCCAACTTTCCATACAGCCGAGGGTGGGTGTGGGTGACAGGTCGTCGGGGCCAGAAAAAAATATATATATGCCGTTGTTGCTCGCAATCTCGCCGTTCAGGTTCGATGATACTTCAAATCACATCGCAGGCACACATAATCGATGTGTCCTTTTCTTTATTCGGCCATCAATTTATCACTCTCCCGATTCCGAACGCCATATTGGTTCCTCGACGGACAACATCGGTATCCATTATTGCGGAAAATGACAAAGAGTACGGCTGGGGTGGTGCTTTGCTGGGGTTTCTGCGTTTGATCACGCGAGTCGATGTCCTTTTCGGTATTTCGATATTTAGTGAATTTGCTGAGCATCCTTATGATAAACGAAATATACTGCACCAAAAGAGTTAGTGATATCGTATTCAATCGTCACAGGAATTCAAGTTGACCATGAATATCCAGAAGACAGATAGCATGATCTTCGACATTGGTAGAATAACCAGAGATTGCCCCAAGAAATTAAATTTTCAAGACACTGAGGTCATGATTAATAGTAACGTGAAATTTTTAGGAGTGGTACTGGACAGGAATATGAATTGGCTAGCTCATATTGAATATATAAGAAAAAAGCTCAACTCAAACATACCTTTCTGAGACTAAGGAATCAAGTTGATCAAGACATACTGAAAGTCATTTACTTTTCAAACTTTCAGTCTGTATTGTCGTATGGCATCATTTTCTATGGAAATTCTCCCTTTATCAACCAGATATTTGTTACCTAAAAGTGGGCTTTGAGGACAATATGCAGACTGACCTGCAGGCAATCCTGCCGTGGAGTATTCAGAAGAAATGGCATAATGACTGTCTACGGACTATTTATATACAGGTTGCTGCTATTCATCAGAAAACACCATGACTACTTCTTAACATGTGAGAACACGAATAATACAAGAAGACTGCATCCTTATATATATATATATATATCCAATCCACCGAACAACTGCAATGGAGAAGACGGAATTATATTCTGCAATTAGATTATACAATGCCCTGCCCAGAAGATTCCGAAATGAGATAGGCTATAATGCCTATAAGAATTCCATTTCTAATTTCATTGTTCAATGTGAACCATACTGCATTACTGAATTTCTTCAATTTTGTAATACTTTAGTTTCATTTTTCTTTTGACTTGTTTCACTATCAATCATAGTTAACTGTGGTGTAATTGTTGAAACTAATAAATTCTATTTCTATTCGTTTTGAAAAGTATGTAAACTTCGCTGTAAAATCATTCAAAACTTAATCACAACTTGAATCGATCCAATAAAAATCAGTATGATACATTTCGTCAATTTGGTCGCTTTTTTCTGAAGTTTGGTTCTTTGCACATGCTTCATGCATATTCTTATTTTGAAATGGAGTCAGTTTATCAACGTCTTCGATTTGAAACGAGTTTTTTGAAAATGCCAAAACGTAAATTAACAAACGATGAGGCTAATAGGGCTCTCTGAATGCTACGGGATGGCCTAACTCAGGTTGTTGCAGCGGAAAGGCTCCAAGTCAGCCAAAGTGTGATATCTCGACTTTGAAATAGGTTCAGGGAAACAGTTTCTATGTTGGAAAGACCAAGGCTTGGTAGGCCACGAAAAACAACACCTGCTCAGGATCGTTTCATCACCGTTTCGGCGAGAAGAAAGCGTGTAGAATGCTACGGAATACTCTTCAAAATGCAGATGGGGTCCAAGTTTCCATCGAAACCATCAGACGACGTTTGAGAGAGGTGAATCTAGGTTCTAGACGTCCATTAAGAGGAGTTTCATTAACACGAGACCATAAGCGTCAAAGACTGGAAGGGGCAAGGCAACATATCAATTGGAACGATCAATGGCGTAGTGCCCTATTCACTGATGTATCCAGATATGGACAATTTTCAGATTCTCGAAGAAAAAGGGTATGGACAATCACACGCATACCCCGTAATCGTCGCTATGTCCAAGAAGTGCATCCATTCCGAAGGGGTAGTGTTATAGTATGGCCCGGGATATGTTTCAACGGGCGCACAAATCTACACATTTGTGCTAGGAATATGACCGCCCTACACTTTAGGGAGCATGTCATTGACAATATTTTGCCAAATTTTCACGCTGCTATTGGTGAAAATTTTCAATTTCTAGACGATAACCCTAGACCGCACCGTGCTGCCATAGTTAGGAATGCGCGCGAGGAGCTTGGGATTGCACATTTACCAATACCTCCGAACTCACCAGATTTGACTTGCATAGATAATGCATGGGATATGCTCCAATGAAGATTAGATAATCATCAACCTACCCCAGAATCCTCACATGATCTGAGTGAGCTTCTGCCCCGTTTATGGAACCAAATTCCTCAAGAAATGTTCAACAATCTAGTGTGTAGTATGCAAAGAAGATGTCAAGCTGTTATTGCTGCTCGTGGAGGCCATACATTGTATTTTTAGTCTTGAAATGCTTGAATTCTCTGGAAATAAAATTTCGTTATTTTACTCGATTTTTCCTAACCATCCTGTATACGCTGCAGACCTGCAACTTGAAAGCATATTAATATGAATTTTCATCACAAAATCTTATTTAAATTATAGTTTTTTGCAATTTAAAGTCAAACTCATGTGGGGCAGTTCATTTCAATGGAAGGATCGATATAAACACTTGAGATTTCATAGCTAAGCTGTGTTAGGAGAGATGAATTCTTGTAAAAAAATTCAGTTTTGTTAATGTAATACGAAGTTGTTTCATTGATTACCCATTCATTTCCACAGTATTTCAATGTGTTACTTGCATATTTCTCTCAGGAAATTCGTTTGAAATCTGAAAAAACCCTAAAAATTTTCCCAAATAGAGCTTCATTCCAATGTTAATAACTTGTAGAGTTTTGCATGAAAATTCCTAATTTTCTAGCTCCTATCAGAAAAATACCAATGCTACTTATTGGTTAATTTAAAATTCCATTGAACATACACGGTGTTTCTTTATCTATATCAAAGTCAGTCAAAATAAAAAATCTTAAACACTAATGTTTTCTTCAAATGACAACCAATTTTTTCATTGCTCAGCTGTAATCCACGTTTTTTCACATTTCACACTGATCCTTTTCACCAACAGATTTTGTTTTTCCCTGTTGTTGTCGATCTAGGATCAAGACAGACGGATATCTCAAATCCAGGAAGGACATCCAGATTCGGGTCCTTTCAACGAATCATAAACAAGTTAATCGGATACAAAATTGAAAAAACATACCTCGGACTAAAAGCGGGAGCGGGGAAAGGGACGAGACCTGCCATCGGTCAGCGGCCAGCTGTCAATGCCTTCGAATTGAATTTCGATGATGTTTTTTTCTACCTGACCGATCCATAATGCGCCCTCCGAGGGAGTCGGACCTTTATTAATGCGCCGAAATTTGCAAGAATCGATGGCGGGAGATTTTTTTTGTAGTCGGGTGAAAGGGGCTTAATCAATGGAGGTTCTACCGGTTGATTGGGGGTTTTCATTATCGGCAGAGGTGAGTGTGGCTTGTTTTGATCAACGCCATCTAAAGGCGCTCATGTGCTTATTCTAAGAAATAAACTGCTCCACATGAGTTAGAGATATTGCCTGCATTCACCGAACGAAGAATGTTGCCACCGCTCCGCTACCGCTACCTAGCATAAACAGAAAGCGCTCCCAAAATGCCCGCTTCTCCGGAACGTGTTGAGTATGTAGCGTATGTGCCACCGGACGATTCCCCAACAGTTCCACAACTGTTACGTTCGGTGAATGCAAGCATTGACTCAAATTACAAAAAAATATAGTTTAAATGAGATTTTGTGATGAAACAATATGATTTCAAGTTGCAGGAAATAAATTAATTTTAGCCTGTAGGTCTGCAGCATATACAGGGTGGTTGAGAAAAATCCAGTAAAATAACGAAATTTTTTCTCAGAGAATTCAAGCATTTTAAGACTATTTATACAATGTATGGCCTCCACGCGCATCAATAACAGCTTGACATCTTCCTTGCATACTACACACGAGGTTGTTGAACATTTATTGAGGGATTTGGTTCCATAAAAGGGGCAGAAGCTCTCTCAGATCATTTAAGGATACTGGGATAGGTTGATGATTATCTAATTTTTTTTGAGCATATCCCATGCATGTTCTATGCAATTCAAATGTGGTGAGTGTGGATATATTGGTAAATGTGGAATTCTAAGCTCCTCGCGCGCATTCACAACTATGGCTGCACGGTACGGTCTAGCTTTATCGCCTAGAAATTGAAAAGTTTCACCAATAGCAAACATTTGGCAAAACATTGTCAATGACATGCTCCCTATAGAGTAAGGTGGTCATAGTCACTGTACAAATGTGTAGATCTGTGCGCCTGTTGAAACATATCCCGGCCCATACCATAACACTACCCCCGTGGAATGGATGGACTCTTTGGACGTAGGGACGATTACGGGGTATGCGTGGGATTGTCCATACCCTTGTTATTCGAGAATCTGAAAATCGTCCATATCTGGATTCATCATTGAAGAGGACACTACGCCATTGATCGTTCCAATTGATATGTTGCCTTGCCCATTCCAGTCTTTGACGCTTATGGTCACGTGTTAATGGAACTCTTGATGGACGTCTAGAACCTAGATTCACCTCTCTCAAACGTCGTCTGATGGTTTCGATGTAAACTTGGACCCCATCTGCATTTTGAAGATTATTTCGTAGCATTCTACACGAAGATTTCGACTTTCTTCCCGCGGAAATGGCGATGAAACGATCCTTGGTCTTTCCAACACGGAACCTGTCTCCCTAAATCTATTTCAAAGTCGAGATATCACACTTTGGCCGACTTGGAGCCTTTCCGCTACAACAACCTGAGTTAGGCCACCCTGTAACATACTGATAGCCCTATTAGCCTCAGCGTTTGTTAATTCTAGAGTGCTTGGGAAAAGGACTATAAGTCAAAATTTGTGGTTCTTGGTGATTCAAGTTTCTTTATTTTTTTTCTGGGGACTGTTACAATTGACTATTTTGAATTTAGTTATATTCTACTTTGTTATATTGCAAATGACTTATTCTCTTTTTACCAGAAGGTAAAATTCATTATTGAAGGACATACATATGAGAAGTAAGGACCTCTCTCATTCTGGCCATTTAATGTCTTATACTCCTTTTCCCGAGCACTATAGAATTATTTACGTCTTGGCATTCTCAGAAAACTCACAAGACATAGGTATTAAATACAATAGGAGGGAGGATAGTCATTAATTGGAAGAGTTAACACTGAGTTTTGGAAATTTTTTAGCTTAACTCAATGGTATTACGAGGTTTTATTGGCACCACAATTGCTATCATAAGCTATTTTTGCATTTTTTTTCTGATATCGTTGTAAAATTTGGTTTGCCTATGGTTATGAAATGGTATTCAATAACTTAAATTCTAATCGAAATAAGGAATAGGTTGAGGCTTTCACGACCGAATATAATGACATTAAGAGAGTCTTCCAGGATTTTAAGACGTCTTAGTTACTAGAAAGCCCAATGGAAAACTGTGTCCTAGTTTACCATTGGGCTTTTCAGGTTTTATAGGAAATCAACTCACGCCCACAGACGACGTCGTCAACAGCCTGCATTAATCTCTAATAGATATAATGCCGAAGGGCAGTAGGACCAAAAGTTTCCATACATCACAACTCACCCACAATGAAAAAGCTATCTTACCATACCTGTCTAAGGTTGCAGATAGAATTGGTAGAATACTGAAGAGACGCAACATCGAGGCCATTTGTGAGCCCACACGAAAACTTGGCCAAATGATCAGAACTAGAGTCTTCAAGCTTCAAAAGTGAGTATTTTCATTTCCCATACGACAATTTTTCACTGAAATACAGCCTGTTGAAAATCCCAAAATATTTTGAAAATTTTTCTGTTCCTTTAATTGTTGCACGAAGTGTAGAAGCCGAAATATTGAATTCCCCTTCGAAATTTCTAGCGTTGTTCCTCTGAGCAAACAAATAAATAAATTTCCACTTCCAAGCAGCTGACCCTCCATCCAGAAACGTCCGAGTAGGAGAAAAAATTCCTGCTACGCGGAACAGCGCACAAAGTAGCCCAAAATTAAAAAACCCCCTTAATTAACTGAAATTTCATCTTTGCCTTCGCAAATTGAATTTCAATTTCATCTCAACGTCACGGCCAGCTACGATCCGGGAGCGGAAAGCGCGGAAGTTTTCGGAAAAGGGGCAGAGGAGGGGCGTGGAGGGGCGGCGAGCAGCCCCGCACAAAGTATTAGAAGGTATTATTATTTGAGACGGAGAAAAAGTAGCATTATGAATGCTGCTTTGCTTGTTAATAATTAACCGGTGGAAGTAAAAAGTTGGGACTTCAAAGATCTGTCACGGACAATGTGCCTTTGATGTTCTTTAGCTACCTTTACTCTTCTCTCTCCGTTTTTGCAGCGAACATTCGATTTTCTTTGGAGCTGGGAGTCAGGGCTGGAATGAACGCTAATGCCGAAATAATTAATGCGCGATATTGAGGTCGCCCTTTTCCAGGAAAATCTCTAGTTCGAAAAGAGGTATTCGAGGGCTTTGTCTTGGAAATCCCTTGATGTCCTCGATTGATCTCTGCCGATCGAAGAATTGGAGGCGATCGCGCACGAAGATCATCGAAAAAGAAACTCCCAACCCAAATTTATCTCTCAGAAATGCCTTAGATGACTGGAATGATGCCATCTGCTTAGATAACATCATTGAAACAATCATTGTTCCTCTGCACAACGAATTTAGGCACACGAAAGATTCAAAACATTCTTCAAGAGAACGATATCTCGATAATGAACTGGCCATCAAACTCACCAGACATGAATAGAGTTGGGCACATTTGGGTTTACTTAGGGAGAGCAATATCCAATCGCAAAAAAACCTACTTTCAAATTTTCAGGAGTTAATTCTAGCTCGTCAGGAGAATGGTAGGATATTCCTGAAATTTTCCTTAATGACTTGATTCATAGACTGCCTGGACGTATTGGACAGATGATTGAGAAAAGAGGGAGTTATACGAACTGTTGAATTTGGATTCAGTTGTGGAAAAACCATAATTAATCAAAATGAAATGATCTGTCAATTAAAATTTTTTCCCATTTTGTCTCATACTGCACAAAGCAAATAAAGATTTTCTATCAAATATACTGCTCCACGTGAGTTAGAGATATCGTATTCAATCGTATTGAAACGTATGTAATCTTCGATGAAATCGCCTTAAAATCATTTGAAACTCAATAACAACTTGAATCTATCCAATAAAAATCAGTATGAGACATTTCGTCAATCTGGTCGCCTTTTTTCTGAAGTTTGGTTCTTTGCATATGCTTCATTAATGTTCTTATTTTGAAATGGAGTCAGTTAAACAACGGCTTCGATTTGAAACGAGTTTTCTGAAGGGCCAAGACGTGAATTAACAAACGCTGAGGCTAATAGGGCTATCGGAATGCTACAGGGTGGCCTAACTCAGGTTGTTGTAGCGCAAAGGCTCCAAGTCAGTCAAAGTGTGATTTCTCGACTTTGGAATAGATTCAGGGAGACAGGTTCCGTGTTCGAAAGACCATGGCTTGGTGGGCTACGAAAAACAACACCTGCTCAGGATCGTTTCATCACCGTTTCGGCGAGAAGAAAGCCTAAATCTATGTGTAGAATGCTACGGAATACTCTTCAAAATGCAGATGGAGTCCAAGTTTCTATCGGAACAATCAGACGAGGTTTGAGAGAGGTGAATCTAGGTTCTAGACGTCCATTAAGAGGAGTTCCATTACCACGTGACCATAAGCGTCAAAGACTGGACTGGGCAAGGCAACATATCAATTTGAACGATCAATGGTGTAGTGTCATTTCCACTGATGAATCCAGATATGGACAATTTTCAGATTCTCGAGGAATAAGGGTATGGACAATCCCACGCATGCCACGTAATCGTCGCTATGTCCAAGAAGTCCGTCCATTCCGAGGGGGTAGTGTTATGGTAGGGGCCGGGATATGTTTCAACGGGCGCACAGATCTACACATTTGTCCTGGGAATATGACCGCCTTCCACTATAGGGAGCATGTCATTGACGATGTTTTGCCAAATTTTCACGCTGCTATTGGTGAAACTTTTCAATTTCTAGACGATAACTCTAGAACACACCGTGCAGCCATAGTTGAGAATGCACGCGAGGAGCTTGGTATTCCACATTTACCAATACCTTCGCACTCACCAGATTTGAATTGCTTAGAACATGCATGAGATATGCTCCAAAGAAGATCAGATAATGAACAACCTACCCCAGAATCCTTAAATGATCTGAGACAGCTTCTGCCCCGTTTATGGAACCGAATTGTTCAAGAAATGCTCAACAACCTCGTGTGTAGTATGCAAAGAAGATGTCACGCTATTATTGATGCCCGTGGAGGCCATACATTGTATTGATAGTCTTAAAATGATTGAAATCCCTGGGAATAAAAATTCGTTATTTTACGCGATTTCTCTTATTCAACCTACAGGCTGAAATTAATTTTATTTTCTGCAACTTGAAATCATATTAATATGAATTTTCATCACAAAATCTCATTGAAACTATATTTTTTTGCAATTTAAGTCAATATCCCTAACTCATGTGGAGCAGTTTATGTTGCAGTTAAATAGAAACAAATATTCATCTCATTCCCAAAAGATGGATTTTTTAATTTTTTAAGGAACCTAGGTGGGGCAAAACTTTCAACGATTTGTTTATTTTATTATTATTATGTATTATTTTCGTTTTTGGAAAACGAACGTTGAGTTCGACGACAGTTTTCTGATGGAATTATTCACACATTTACACAAAAATTGAATATGACTGCCAAGAAATTACAAAATACATTTTCCTTCTCATTGATCGAATAAATACTTATTTCTACTATCTTCTCCTTGTCAAGTTCTGCAGGAATGAAGCATTTATCTATGACCTGTCTCTGTAAGTGAGACAAACTAAGGATTCACTGTGAAACCTGCCAAAAAATACGTAACGGCACTGTCGTCGTCTCTGACGAGACAAGATTGTGTTTTATTAATTTTCGGAATCGCAATAATGATTCTGGAGATGGCAGAGAGTGATGCCTCCTAATTAAATATTCGCTCGCAAAGGCTCGTTATCGCAGTCTACAAAGGACCATGTTAATTAAAAACGGTCTACTTGACAGATAGGACGTTCTCCTTTTTTGCATGTTCAGGAATATTCATTAAGCAGTGAAATTAGGGAAGAGTTTGCTTTAGGCGCCTCAAATTGCGAAACTTCATCAAATTTTCTTCGGGTTTTCCGGAATTGAACTGCTTCTGGGAAGTCAGGAATCACGTTGGCGTTCTGGTAAACAGAAAAGTTTTTCTAAGATTCGGTAAAAAGTACTGAGAGGACTTCCAACCGTGAATGTTTATTTTTCGAGTTGGGAGGAATCAGTTTTTCAATATTCCATTCGATAATAAACTATAGCGAAAAAGTACTGGATATTTTTCTCCAAAGAAAGGCAATTTTTTTTGCTAATATGAATCTTTTATTTACACTCACGTTATTCTCGAACGCTTTTCCTATCACAGTAGCACAATAAAAACATGTGCATTTCAACTACACCATTTCAAATTGTAATTCAGAAATTCAATTGAAATTCAGAAAACATCACTTGTATTTCAGAATAGTCAATTGTATTTCAGAAAACATCAAATGCAATTCAAATTAGTCATTTGAATTTCAGAAAACATCAAGTATTTCAGATTAACCATTTGAATTTCCAAAATAATCAATTTTATTTCAGAAAACATCAAATGTAATTCGGATAACACATTCAATTGAATTTGAGATATGGTTAATTATATTTTAGGAATGGCAATTTGGAATTCATTTCATACGCACATTGATACCAGATTGCATTTCAGAAAATATCAATTGTAGGTGATTCAGAAATAAAACAATGATAATAAATGAACTTTAAATTTTACGTGAAACATTTAATCTTCAACACAAAATTGAAAAAATTTGAAGCCATACATGCATGTCTGCCATCGCGATTTCATCTTCGCTCGGTCAATAATATTTTCCAGGTATTTAAGTCTTTTTTCAATAAACCCCGGTGACCCTCTGTTTGGAATTCTGAGGTTTGTTTTCACGTAAGTTCTTATTTTCGACTATAAAATTTCAATTGGATTGAGCATGGAAGAATAAGGGCTCATCCGCAGCAGTACTGCTACTGTTTGGGTGATTACGATCTCCAATCTCGGATGGCATGCAGCATTATCACAGACGATCACTCAATCTGATAACTGGTTCCTCATATCTTGCCTTTGTTGCAACAAACCCTTCAACCCATTCATTTGCTGAAAGCTCAGTAAATTAACCTCGTAGTCTCTCCATGGCCAATACACCAGCTGCAAACACTGTTGTCGATTGCATTACCAATTAAATATGTACTCAATTTAACTAATTTTCATTAGGTGTTCTGGGCTTCCTGAAGCTACGGTGCTAGGTGAGCAATCGATTGAGAAGGTTTAGCATATTTTTACTAATATCCAGTCTTGAAGAAAAGGAAGAGGGATTTCACTAGGTTTTATTCATACATGGAAACATATCTGATTGAATAAGATGATATATGATTGACGATATGATAACCATTATGAAAATGAGTAATATAAGACTCAAAATCCGATTCAAATTCAAATAATATTCCAACTTTCTGAATTACAAATTAAAATTTCTGAAATACAATCGACTAATCTGAATTTCATATGACATTATATTCTGAAATTAAATGGACTTATCTGAATTACATTTGATGTTTCCTGATATTCAATTGACTAATCTGAAATTCAAGAATTGAAGATGAGTTCAGTTGTAGCTTAATTTCTAGTTATAAAAGAAACTAAAAATTTCTACGAAACAATCACAAAACAAAATAAATAAATATTGGAGAAAGAATTATAAAAAAGAATCATAATCATAAAGCAAATCAGTTTGAAAGCTTCACATTTGAGGTAATTCACATATGAATGAATGCTCAGTAAGATCAATTTGCATTAAAAAAGTTTTTATTTCTTTAAATTTTCTAGAGAAAGTTATTTTCATAAGTTCGAATTAATAGTTAGGTGTCACCATTTGATATTAAAGTTAAGCTCTTCATCTCAGTAGAAAAATACAATTTTTTCACAATCGCCATTATAAGTTTCACTTTTAATGACTGTCAATAGTGTTAAAAGTGATTGTTTATGTGGAAATCTATGAAAAATAATTCTTTATTTCAGTAACGTTATGAGTGTATTACAGTACTGAAAGTAGTGCTGTGATGAACTCATTACAGCATTGTTTCCAGTTAATTTTTTTCCTTTTGTGGTTGTAAATACTAAAAGTTCAAAAATTGCTCTTCTTGCAGACTTTTCAATATCTTCAGGAACAACCAACTCAACTCTTTCATTAATTATTTCACTAACGACAACCACATTAAGCAGTCAAAAACCAAAGGCGACATCGTCTATTCATAAACTAGCATTTGTTAGTAACTATAGAGTTAGCTATGTCATTCACAACAACTTTGTGACTATTTGAATATTAAAATACATTTTGGACTTTATTGTCATTCCAAATTTTGTGAAAATAGGGCAGTTATACAGAAATATTGTATGATATTTGTGTTTGAAGTGATTTTATTTTCGATCGTGCAACTTTTTTCGTTGGATCGATTGCTATAAAGAGGTTTTTGACACAAATATTCAAGAAATCTTCTGGGGAAGCTTCTGAAAAAAAAAAACGCGATAATTTCGAAAGGATTGAAAAAGTTTCTGCTCGATTCCAGAGATTTATTGTACGAAACAATTAACCGAAAAAGGAACTGTCTCCTTTTCTTCCCCAAATAAACGCTCAATCGCATCGCATTCCGTTTAAAAATACCCAAATCGTCCCACCCCAACCCCTAATTATAATCAAGCAATCCCCCGACTCCGTTGTTTTTTGAAATCACAGTAGTTTCTATATTTAAGAGTACAATTGTACATGTGCTCGCAATCTCAACAACAGACGAGACGGCTGAACGCTGCAGCGGCTGTGTAACAAAAAACCACCCTCTTGTTCCACTTTGTGTTTTTAGCGTAAAAACATATTTTCCCCGATTTCAGGAATCTCGCAGCACCTGGCGATCCATTGCGAGATAGCGCGCGTGCTGTCGCAGAGAGAATCGGCCGTGGAAGGGAGCGACTGCCTGCGCGGACTTGCGGTACGATAAGTCCGGAGAGAAGTCCGGACAATCATGATCCTTTTTTTGAATATGATAATAATTTCTGTATGAATGAATGAGAGCAAATTCAAAAATAAAATCAGAGAATACTTGCTTGGTTCTCTTCAATCTCCGGGAGAGTAAGAAAGGGGAAGAATATGTTGTAATTTCTATACTTTGTTATTGGTTAAGATGGATGGCATACAGTGTGTTCATTATTATAATTTTTTTTTATGTCACAACAAGGGTTAAGTGGTAGAACACCCATGGGTGAACTTCACCATGAGATTTCTGTTAAAAAAATAAAGGCCTCATAATTATTATTATTATTAATTCATTTATTTATTCTATATTATTATGAAAATCACATACAAAATATACAGAACATTCCATCCATTCTATCAACAATACAACATATGTATTCATTCACAAACGAAATACATTGCTTTCAATGAAAGTTAACCATCATAGGAAAAAAATCAACGACAGCAAAAATCGTTCCATCATAATTAGTTCATTAATAAAATAAAATCGTGCTTTCTCCAATTTAATCAAGGGAACAATACTACATATAATGTAAACTGCTCCACATGAGTTAGGGATATTGGATTCAAGTTGCAGGAAAAAAATTAATTTTAGCCTGTAGGTCTGCAGCGTATACATGGTGATTAAGAACAATCGTGTAAAATAACGAAATTTTATTCCCAGAGAATTAAAGCATTTTAAAACTATCAATATGTATGGCCCCTACGGGCATCAATAACAGCTTGACATCTTCTTCGCATCTATACACGAGGTTGTTGAACATTTCTTGAGGAATTTGGTTCCATAAACGGGGCAGAAGATCTCTCAGTTCATTTAAGGATTCTGGGGTAGGTTGATGATGATCTAATCTTCTTTGGGGCATTTCCCATGCATGTTCTATGCAATTCAAATCTGGTGAGTGCGGAGGTATTGGTAAATGTAGAATACCAAGCTCATCGCGCGCATTCTCAACTATGGCTGCACGTTGCGGTCTAGCGTTATCGTCTAGAAATTGTAAAGTTTCACCAATAGCAGCGTGAAAAGTTGGCAAAACGTTGTCAATGACATGCTCCCTATAGTGTAAGGCGGTCATTTTGCCAGGAAAAATGTGTAGATCTGCGCGTCCGTTGAAAAATATCCTGGCCCATACCATAACACTATCCCCTCGGAATGGATGGACTTCTTAGACATAGCGACGATTACGGGGTATGCTTGGGATTGTCCATACCCTTATTCTTCGAGAATCTTAAAATCGTCCATATCTGGATATATCAGTGAAAAGGACACTATGCCATTGATCGTTTCAATTGATATGTTGCCTTACTCAGTCCAGTCATTGACGCTTATGGTCAGGTGTTAATGGAACTCCTCTTAATGGACGTCTAGAACCTAAATTCATCTCTCTCAAACGTCGTCTGATGGTTTCGATGGAAACTTGGACCCCGTCTGCATTTTGAAGAATATTCCGTAGCACTTTACACGTAGATGTGGGCTTTCTTCTCGCCGAAACGGTGATGAAACGATCCCGAGCAGGAGTTGTTTCTCGTCGCTCACCAAGCCTTATGCTAAATCGCACGAATTTTCACGCTGCTCTTGGTGAAACTTTTCAATTTTTAGACGATAACTCTAGAACACACCGTGTAGCCATAGTTGAGAATGCGCGCGAGGAGCTTGGTATTCCACATTTACCAATACCTCCGCACTCACCGGATTTGAATTTCATAGAACATGCATGGGATAAGCTCCAAAGAAGATGTGCTAATCATCAACCTACCCCAGAATCTTCTGCCGCGGTCATGGAACCAAATTCCTCATGAAATTTTCAACAAACTCGTGTGTAGTATGCAAAGAAGATGTCAAGCTGTTATTGATGCCCGTGGACGCCATACATTGTATTGATAGTTTTAAAATGCTTCAATTCTCTGGGAATAAAATTTCGTTATTTTACTCGATTTTTCTTGACCATTTTGGTATACAGGAAAAGGAATAATAATTTGAAAATGGTATTCATTTCGATGATTACTATTTTGAATTCATCTATATTTCACCCTGTATACACTGCAGACCTACATGTTAGTATTAATTTTATTTCCTGCAACTTGAAATAATATCAAGTAATATGAATTTTTATCACAAAATCTCATTAAAGCTATATTTTTCTGCAATTTAAGTTGATATCCCTAACTCATGTGGAGCAGTTTAATTAAAATGAAAAACTGAACTTCGAAAAATAAAGACAAAAATAAACAACATTTACCAGATGAATATATTGCATGAATATGTTGCATCATAATTGGGAGCTATTAACTCAAATTGAACTCTCAAAGATCATTTTGAGCTCAAGATTATCAAATAAGGAATAATAAAGAGCAATTATCTCTTTAAATCTTATCGAATTCTCTCTTCTCTTCGATAACAATTTTCAAATCAATCAGTAATTATAGTACCTTTTCGTTATCTTCATTATTATTCAACAGCAATAAGAGTTGAGGAATCCCATAAACTCAACAAATAAAAATCAATATTGTTCACATGTCGAACAGAAAACAAAAGGGCAACATTCCCACATATACAAGAAAGAGAATTCAAAACGAATCATCAACAAGCAATGATCTTTCATCTATCAAATCTGTTCTTGAAATTTTCACTGACATTTCCTGAGTAGGACTTTATTTTATTCTTTTCCCCTTATCAAACTGTTTTTTCCTTTTCAATACCGTCATAATTTTTGCCTCCTAATTTTTTATATTTACTTCTTTGACTCTAGCAGGTATGTGTGTTGTGAAACAGTCAAGAGACGACTCCAACCGCGTGTTGGCACCTTTAGCCTCCCCTTTAACGTCACACACAACGTGTACCCGACACCACGTGCGTATGTGTAACCGCGACAGTTGCCACGAGAGGGCGCCCGTGCACGCGCTTAAAAAACACATCTCACGGCAAGGTCGCGAGTCTCACCCCATTCCCGTCGCTATTTTCCTATCTGGACCGCTCTATCCCCCTCCTTTGAGGGGCCTCCATCTCCGCTCATTCATACGATATCTCCTAATCGCCACCTAGTCCCATTATTAGCGTTCGTACCTACGTTACATGTTTATTATTTCATCGCTGTCTCGTGTCTATCTGTTCTTTTTTTCGTTTTTTATTATTCGGACGCAGGTAGCGGGCCGATCTGGGACAAGGCCACCTGAGATTTATTGGCGAGAATTAGCGACTCGTGATCCAGAAGGATGGGAGGTGTACAAATTGGGGGATTAAATAAAGGTTCACGATTAAAATGTTTTGATTATTGATAAAGAACGTGAATAATGGTTTCGGAGTGTTGAAAAGAGGACTTTCAGATAGCCCTGTTGTGGAATGCTTGATTAAATGTGTTAGATGAATTCCTTCCTCTTTTATGATTTACCCAACTGTGAATAAACATGTAAAATTAGATAGATCACATTCCATAAAGTCATTTTCTCTATTTCAGTATCGTTATGAGTTCATTACAGTACTAGAAGTAGTACAGCATTGTTTTCAGTTATATTTTTCATTTTGTGGTTGTCAGTACTGACTTCAGATCCTCTCAATTTTCAAATCAAATCAATTCAAATTCCGTAATCTGTCAAATTTCGTAAGTCACACCACCTGCCAAGATACAATACAAAAGTCACTAATCTCAATTTTTATTTGAATTTCGAGAGTGTTTCACGAAACTTGATTGAAATAGAGAAAATATCGTCAAAAACTCGTTGCAGAAGGCAATTTCAACACTCATGCTTTTCGAATTTCACATTCGTGTTGGAATAGGAGCTCATTCTGCAACTCGTTTAAAAATATACTATTCTCTATTTCAGTATCCTAATGAGTTGATTGCAGTACTAAAAGTAGTGCTGTAATGAAACTCATTACAGCATTGCTTTCAGTTATATTTTTCGTTTTGTGGTTGTCAGTACTGACCTCCGATCCGATCAATTTTCAAATCAAATCAATTCAAATTCCGTAATCTGTTGAATTCCCTAAAAGTCATACCTGCTGCCAAGATACAATACAAAAGTCACTAATCTGAATTTCGATAGTATTTCACAAAACTTGACAGAAATAGAGCAAATATCGTCTAAAACTCGTGGCAGAAGGCAATTCAAACACTCATTCTTCGCAGTCGTGTTGGAATAGGAGCCCATTCTGCAAATTGTTTCAGAATATACTTTTCTCAAATTAGTTCATTCTGCCACATCTTGTAAAATAAAATATTTGATTTTAGCACAGTTTTCATGGTAATATTCATGGATAATATGTTGGCCTCCTGCTACTGTCAAATGTATGAAAGAGAAAACAGTTTTGCCAATCGATATTTTTCAAAGCGAAAATCCCTAAACGATATTTATGGAAGTATTTCATTAATTTCGATAAAAAACCAACGAATTAGAGAAAATAATGTATTATACTCCTACAGAAGGCCTATTCTAACTCTCGTTCATTCGAAATTTGAATTTCGAAGTACAGTAAGAATATCAATGCCTTCTGCACATAAATAACTATTGATTCACATGGTAACTCCAAATGAAATTTGTTAACCTTATTTAAAAATCCCACTAATATTTGAAGTATATTTGAAAAGGAATTGATAATTCGAAATTGAGATTTGACTATAGAGAGAAGACACCCACCAACTTTAGATTTTCAAAAGTGATCCCCTGATTTTTTATGAGAATAGATCTGACTTGTTTTGATTTAAACTTTTCGAATTTTCATCCGAAAATTCATTAACATGGACCTCTGCTTAAATATGGATACCTCCAAGGTTTTTTATTGGTAAAGTCAGAATTTAAAATCATGATACAGAAGGTCATAAAGAGTTGGCAATTTCGAAAACATCTATTTTCTCAAACTAGACCCCACTTTTTTTTAAAGCTGTAATGGAATCTACGTTTAAAAAAATTGAGTGAACGAGTGTTAGAATGGACCTTCTTTACGAGTATCATACAATTGTTTCCATAAATTTTGTAGAGTGATTTTTGCATTGAAAAATATTCATTGGCAGAACTGTTTTCTTTTTCATTTTGACAGATAATAAATCCGTGGAAGGAGGCCATTATGTAATCAATGACCATGTGCTAGAATGAGATATTCTCACATGATTTCGTTCTACAAGATGTAGCAGAATGTAGGGATTTGACACAGATTTAGATAAAAAAAATTACACGATCACATTTGGAATTTTATTCTTCCCAAAGCAAAAATTTGATATTCCATTGATTGGATGTTTTTTGATGAAAAAATTAATTTAAATCGTCAATAATTTTTTCTCTGATAAGAATGAAATCAGAGATTTTATCCGTAAATGTTTTTTTCCGAATATCTCAGAAAATAATAATTTTAGGGCATTGATTCCACCCCTACATTAGTTGCACAAGTAGATTCCATTCTAGCTATGAAAATGGAGTTCTCATTTGAAAAAATTATGTTTTGACGTTTTCGAAATCACCAACTGTAACAACTCTTTTGTGACCTTCTGTATCATGATTTTTAATTCTGACTATCTTGACAGGTATTTTAACTCTTTATGAAAGCCCAAAAAAGATATGCATATTTCAGCAGAGCTCAGTTTTCAATCAGTTTCTCGTACTTTCACGGTAACAACGAACTTTCTGATGAAAACTCGGAAATTTAACATAAAACAACGCAGAATTTCATAAGACATCTATTTTTATAATGAAATATCGTTCCTTCTATGTGAAAAATGAAAGTGGGTGTCACTTCTGGTGAAGTCCCAAGAAACTCAAAAAATTTACAGGGAGTCATCTCATTAATCAAAGCTTAACTCCGAAATTGCGAACGTTAACTTGGATTTCTTCCCAAAAATATTCTAATGAACGGTATATAAAGTTGTTAAAATTTCAGCCAGTAACTAACTTAGTTAGTTACTAACTCCAGAAGTGTGAATTAGAAGTAGGGGTGTCTATTTCATATATGGTTATTTTATATTGAAAACGTTCACTCAATATAAAACCATTTGAGGCGATTTCGAGTTTATCAACTTTATATAAAGTTATTTTTTGTCATATTATATCTCTTTATGACATTTGGTAATTTAATATAAAATATGATAAATTTATTTGATGTTATTGACCCATGAAGGATAAATTACGTGCTGAAATTTGTATTACTTTAATATGAACTTTGGTTAATCATTGTGAGGTGAGTAAACTTTATATAAAGTAAGTCGATTTGATTTAGACTTAAGTATTATCAGTATTATTCTGATTGAGGGTCGTTATAGCTTGGTTTATTCAAATCTCAAGGAGGCTGTCAATGGCATTGACAAATTCAACGACATCCTTAGGAGCCTTCGCTGTTATCTCATGAGAATTCAGAACCGACTTCTCCATGTAAGTAATAAAATAACCTAGATAGGTAACTTTTTTTAAAATTATCTGAGTCCAACTGAAGAACAGCCTTTTTTTTTCTTATCTATACATTTTTCCAAGTAACCGCCAATGTTCTTGAATGATTTTCTAGGTATATGGGAATGGGACAATTGCTATTTCCCCAAATTAATCTGGAGCATAAGAATTTCGGAATGAAAAATATTAGTGAACTTCTATAAACTGACACATTTGTGAGTACTATAAACCGAACGAATAAAAAAAATCAGCAACAAATAACCCTGAAGAACCAGAAAGAATATTATTTTGTCTTCATTATTTTCTCTTCTATTCGTACCTGATCCAAATTTACTAAAATTTAGTATTCATTCACCCCCTTATCAAAAGTGCAAGATATCACAAAACAAACAAAGATCTGTTAACAACAAACACCAACAAAACTGCCATATAATAAGAGCGATAAGATGAATTGTCCTCCGTTCCTGATAAAAACGTATGTACCATTTCGTTTCCTGCGAACCATAATCTATCCTAACCAAATAAATATTGTGGTTTGCCATACGAGGCACACACGCACAAATTCATCAAGAATAAATATGCTTGCCTTGAGTCAGATAAGGATGAAGGAAAACCACAAGTTATAAATTGCTACATTTCAAGATAGACTCGAGAATGGATAGGATTTCATTCTTTCAATTGATGTGATTCTTTGTATGGATTTGTCCTTTTCGCATGATAAAGACCTATGAGAAATTACTACGATAAATCGTGAACTACTCAAATGTCTCTCTGGCAGAATTTCTAATGTAGAAATTTGAGAATAGGTATATTCAGCACTGTGTTAGCGAAATGTCATTTCTCAGGCACTTGAATACACTCTGTGAAGATTTCAAAACCGTCTATACCATTCTTTAGCAATCATCCCATACACAGATGTCCAGGAATTGAGTTAAAAATTGAGAAAAATTTAGGTACTATGTACATTTTAGTGGTAATTCCCTGAATATATTCTTGATTTGCATATGGTTTGTAAAATTTCGAATATTTTTGAATTTTCGGCTTCTATATTAATTCTTAATATCCTTTAATTTTTATTTGCAATCATTCGTTTCCTATTTAATGATGATTCAGAATTCAGATTCCAGATATGTATAAGCTGCATTTTCTACTTCCTGAGTCAAAATTTTCTTATGAATTCGACTTTTCTCATAACTTCTGAAAACTTAATTTGGGTTTTCTCTCCTAGTTTCTGAAACAAGAAACAATTTAAAAAAATTTTTAAATAACAGAAGAAAGGCCCTACGTAAAAATTTGAGCACTAATTTGTCAGGGGCCAAAACTTTACGAAGAAATTGTTGCCTAACAATTAACAAAAACAGAACTCTGAAGCGCTTCAGAGTTCAAAGTGTATTCTTTTTGAATCCAGATGAGTCAAAATTTAAAAAAAGGAGGTTACATGAACCCACATGATTTATTCGAGTGGCACGTAGAAAATCCGAATTTAATGAGAGAAGATAGACCTCAATATGGTTTTAACGTGAATATGTGGACTAGAATTTTGAACGGTATAGTCATAGGACTTTTTGAGTTGAAAATCCTTTATAAGAATTTTCTGATATATCCCGTGAATTGTTTACCTCATCGAATGTAATGATTTTCGGAATATATGTTTTCATTGATGTGGTGAATCTTTAATGAACACAAAATTCTTCTTAACTTTTTATTCTTATTTTTTCCAATTCTGAAACTTCGTGATCTTTTTCAAATTCGAAGTTCAAAAATCAAATTAAGGTCCTGTAGCCAGAAGACAAACAAGCAAATAACCAAATTCCCCATCAAATAATCCATGAACATTGAAACAACCATTCTACGAACATCGATAATTGAAGAACTAATTTCTGGTCAATAATCTTTACGCTCATCAACTTGACGCCTTCGCTACTTGTTCTACTCAAATATTTGATCCGGTAAAAGTTCAATGTGACTGTCATAAAATAGTAATGGTTTTAACTAGCATTTCATTGGGTTGCTATCGATATATAGCGAGGTTTGAATACTTCCTACCTGTAATGTTCCTATTAGAAGCATGTGTAAAAATGCGATTAAAAAAACATAGATTACCCATGAATTTTCCAATGACGATTTGCAATACTTTCTCATATAAAAAAAAACTGTTCATGGCCATCCAGAAAAGAAGAATTGGCTCGAAATGCAACATGAAAAACTGTTTTCATGACAAAAAATAATAACAAAATCCGAACCTTTAAATCAGAAACAATGTTCAAAAAATTTTTTCACAATATTTTCTGTATTTGTAGAAAAATTTAAGTCAAGTCGGAGAGATATCAAGATCCTCAGATATGAGAAAATGTAATCATAAAAATAACATAAAAATAAAGAAATCGGTAGATTGCAAATTATAGATAATGCGCTTTCCAATACCAGAGATCACACAATAGATTGGAAAAATACTAAAATTCTGATGCAGAACCTCATCATCATAAAAAAAAATTTAAAACTCTGTTAGATTTGTTAGATGAAAATATTAATTTTGCCAATTTTTGCGTGAGAGTTGATCGTAAATAAAATAAATCAATGTCATGTGTTGACAAAGATTTGCACCAAATTTTCAAGAATTTGTCTGATATCAACTTCAAAACGTGTTTAATACTTCAAAGTGTTTCATTGTGAGGCAAACATTTTTTTAAAAGGATTTGTCACGTGACAATATAGTACAAGAGTTTACGCACGGGCCTTTCTTTTATTTATGAAAATTTTCTAGTCGATATTGTAACGGAGACTGGTAGAGAAAATACAAAAGAAGATTCAGAAAAATCCCACAATATAATTAAATCGATAACTCTCTTCAAAACATGATCAATTGAAAAATATTGATATGGTACAGTTAAATTCCCTGGATTTCTAATAAAAAATGAATGAAAATTTCAATAATCTCATAAAATTTTATTATCCTCTGGTCCTTCTTGTATTTTCATGAACATGATTTGGCCAATTATTCAGAAGAAGTAGATTGTATTTGGATTGATTTTTTAAAAAACAGGATTAATATCAGGATATGATTAAATCGATGTTTCTGAATGGCCAATTGAAAAACTCAACGATTCTGCAGATTTAACGAGCTTTTCTGATGAAAACCTCTTAAACATCACCTTCCTTTGATAGTTTGAAGTTTTTATTTTTCGTTCATTGTTAGATGACAATTAAGAGATGAGAGAAAATGTTGCGTCTTCTCAGGGTAATTTGAAATTTGAAAATACCGATTTGTGAAAAAGATTAATTTAATTTCAATTTGACATTCTCATTCAGATTTATAGAAAGATGAATGTATAACAAATTGAAGAAAAGTATATTCCTGAAATTTTTTTTGAATTTTCTCTGCCAGTTTCTGATACAAAAAAAACAATTAGAAAAAAATAATAGAAGAAAGGCCCCTGCGTAAATTTTTTTTTCATTTGTTTTCTTGTTTCAGAGACTGGGATAGAAAACCCAAATAATATTTTCTCAGAAAATATTTCAATAGATATCCAGAAGCACAAGTAGGTGAAATATTTTCAATGTGTTTTATCAATTTGAAATAATGTTAATATATATTTATTAGCTAATAGACACAAGGCTTTTACTCAATAACACTTTTTTTAGAATTTCTACTAAGTTTTAAAATTAAAACAAAAGTTATTAATTCATTCGAAAATTTTAGGTTGCGATTATCTGTTAGCTAGGCACCATAATTTACCAGAAATGATTGAGTCATTTTTCCAATGCTCATGAATCATCCAAATAAAATGATTACTATTTTCTCAACACGATCAATAATCTGTGAAGTATAGATAAGAAAATGAAAACAATTATGTAAAATTGAAAGCTTTCCCATTCATGTTTGGCTTAAATATAATAATGAGCTCTATTTATGCTGAATATTCCATGGAAATTTTCGTTATAGCATAGAAAAGTAGGGCATCTTATTTGAATAACAAAGTTATGAAAAAGTTTTTTTCCTTCTAATATGTTTTTTATATGTCTGAATGTACTATGTATTTCTAATGAGTTTGATGTGGAAATTGATTTGTAACTCTATTCTTGGTCTTACGAATGTTTCCACCTCTAATTCTTTTTAGATTGTTGGAAAATAACTCATTATCAAAACATCAGCGCGAAAATATCCAATTTCCTAAATATACGAACTTAAAAATTCATCAATCAAATATGTACATATTTACGCCGAATTTAAAAATTCGAATACAACTCTCCT
This sequence comes from Hippodamia convergens, assembly GCA_038502775.1. Classification (NCBI taxonomy): domain Eukaryota; kingdom Metazoa; phylum Arthropoda; class Insecta; order Coleoptera; family Coccinellidae; genus Hippodamia; species Hippodamia convergens. The sequence continues at coordinate 2,284,838 of CM076607.1, forward strand.
TTCGGTTTTCGAAGGCTAAAACAATAACCAATCAGCCAAACCAGTTCGAAAATATCGCGTTGATAAAACGCGGCGAAACTTTCTAAAACTCAGTAAGCCAAGTCCATCGCGAGCTTTCGATTCGACTACATTCAAATCAACCCCGAAATTCCACTTCTGCACCTTCAAATTTCGTCGAAAACGGATAAAATAACACTTTTGAGGAGGGGTTGGCGGAAAGGGCTTGCTTTCCTCATTCTTAAGTATTCAGGGGTGCTCTAATTCTCCCACCAACGGCGGGGTGGGGATAACTTCGCTACGTTAGGTTAGGTCATCCCCTCGTTGACGACGTTTCCGCGCTACGGTTATTCTTCAGTGTCCGCTTGTGATCGAACTTGAGGGGATGTGAGATCGCATCCTCGATTTAAAACCCTTACGCAAATTCAACCCTCTAGTCAGTTGTTGTGGCTGTTTATCGTAACTAGGAAGTGAGAAAGTGTTATGGACTGTTCGTGCTATTGAGAATTTGTGTTGCAACGAGATGCCATTACTTCAAGAAAATACCAAAAGAGGTTCGATGTTTTTTTTTTATTTTGGGGTTAATTTTGACGTTTCACCCTTTAGTCAACATCACCCAACTATGACAACCCTCCTTACCTACCCATCATTCAAATTATTCACCCAAAGCCATCCAAAACCAAATGCCATTGATGAATTAATAACTTCTGGAACTAATTATGTCTTCGTGTTATCTTGACCATGGGAACTTCCTCGACTTTGTAGTACTGACGTTAATCGCAAAATACACAATCTGACGAGTCAAACAAGCTGTGGTTGCTTTCACTAATGGTTTTATCCTTTTGGAACCGATTTAGATTAGATAAGGGGAGGATTTGTTGGTTGATAGTATTATCACGAAAATGGGCATGAGTTTATTTCAGGATATGGGTTCACTTCTGCGTTTTCTTGTCTACATGCCATTTCACCAATACAGGAAGAGATAAGAGTATTGTCAATCTGTTTAAACTTTCATTTTCTGGGATGCACAATTACAACTTATCTTGCGGTACTCAAGAATTTTGAATCATCAAATGGAGAGAACTGATTTTTCGTGTATTATTGAAATCGTTTACATTTACACATTTCTAATTTGAGCAACAATGCTTATAGCATCACCACGGGTATTGAGAATCTGTCTTCATCTGGATAGTAATAAATAAATAATGATTGGAGAATTAATAAGAAAATTGTCAAAAGAAGACAGAAATAGAGATGTTATCAATAATTGTTATTATTAAAACTATACCTCCTTAATTATTTGATCAAATGGAAAAATATTGATTGCAACAAACAAACAAAAATTGTCTGAAGAACGAAAATAATTAATGATTTCTTCCGTAAAGGAGTTGAGCGTATATTTTTGTTCCGACATTCCAAATTGTATTAATTTTGGATTTGGGGAAACCCAATTTTGTTTTGGTTTTTCTCAGGCGAATACACCGCGAAGTAAAAATATATTAGATATGAATATATAGTTTTTGTAACATTCATTGATTCAATTCTGGCTTTCCGTGTCCCATTTCGAAATTTTCTTGTAACTTCTTTTTTCTGAGAAAAACAGGCGTTTAACTGAGTATAAACAAAAAGTATGAGTTATAATGACGTATACCATGCAGACTTTATATGACAGAAATTTGCGAATTACGTGGAAGTTTTTGAGCGGACTGTTTTAGGTGATTCTCATATTGTCACTGATTGGTCATTTCGATTTATGTGGAGGATTATCATAAAAAGTCTGAATGTCAACCGTGAAAATTAATCAAAACTATATAGGGTACACCTTCGACTTGTACATTTACTTTAACAGGAAATTCCTGCAGTTAAAAAAACAATTTTTGATTTTATCATTTTTCCGATTCGGCTCGGTTAAAGAAATTATAAGCTGCTGAAAATCCATAAAAAATGTAATTTTCGAATTTATCTCGTGAATGCTTTTAACGAATGAAATTTTTGTTCGGAATATCGGTTTTGATGTGCACATGAATGGTTTTTATATTTTTCATTAAGACCATTATATCCCATAATTATACATACTAGAAATTCGAGGAACTCATCTCTTCAATGTAAGTTGAATGTTATCCAATCAATATTCAGTCATTTCGGAAAATGAATATATTTTGCTTGAAATCAGGCAAAAGGCGCATTTTTCGAGTAAAAACATCTTAAAAAAAAATTGATATTAACGAAACTAAAAATACTGGTTATTTCGGCTGAATAAAAATACCTTGAAAACAAATTCACAGAATTGAATTTATGCTCCATTTTTTCAAGGGTTTAATCGGTAGATCTCATGCTCGGAAAAACTTTAGTGGCATGTTTCCAGGAGCGGCAAAGCTCATTAGAATTTTCAAAATGGTCATTTTCTTTTTTATGGTATACGAAGAAAGTGTTTCTCTCGACCTCAAAAATCTTGTTAAAATATATGTAACAGTCAAAGACTCACCCTGTATATGAATTCCTTTCATGCATATTCAACTGTAAACTGCATAGTCAATTTAGTTATATTGATTAATAGATTTCGAAAAGGTGAATTCTGAACGTTACAGAGAATTTATTGTATTTTATTGCTTACTATTATGTCGAAAGAATAAAAACGAGTGTTTTTTTGTATCAAATGTTTCACAACGCTCTAACAATATTTTTTATCTACTGAGAGATTTTCCGTCAAAATTGAAGATGCACTTGGGGTAAAGAGAGAAGAAACAATAGATTACAAATATAAACAAACTCCGAGACAAACTCTTGAAGATCAACCTCAAATTTTATGTCACACTTTTGCATATCATTGGCTTTTCTATAACTGAACATGTGTGAAAATGATGAAATCTCATAACTACGTATGTAGTTATGAGGAATTTTCCATAATGAAATTACGGTGTTTCATAATTAGGTAAACGATAAGCAAATATTCTTGAAATTCCACATCTTTAGTCATGTTTCAATCTCATTACAAGTCACAATTCCCGTATGTGACCTTTATGAGTCAAAGCTGCATATTTCCATAGCCTTCTACACGCTCTTACGCCACGGGTGTTTTGATGATCGTTCTAGCGAAAAAGAAGAACACCGTCTCAGATTCTTTTCAACATTTCCAAGAGGTACCATAGAAACCATTGTATCGCTCCTCCTCCATTCTCAAAACGATTCCACAAGAGTAATTTTGTATGGCGACATATGTACGAAAGTGCAACATCAAGAAAAGATGAAACCCACCCCTACTTATCATTATTTATTTATTTTCTAACGTGTCATTTGCTTCTTTTCACGTTAGTTTCGATGGGTGCTCTCTTATTTGTTAGTTTTTGAAGAGGAGGCTTCGGTCGGTACGATTTCTTGGATAAACACGACGATTCGCTTTTGTTTGGGTAGTATGGTTTTGAGAAATCTGCTATACGATAACTATTCGCTCATTAAAATACGACGCCTGAAGTCTATGTTTCATCTTTCTCAGATTATAGAGGCAAAACATGTAAAGATCATTCTGCTTGAAAATAGAATCTGAGAAATTGAAAATCGAAGGATTATATTAGAGAAAATTCACTATCAAAGTTTTGATAATGTTTTTTTAGGAACATTGTTACTCAATCAAGAATAAATTATAAATAACTCGTTTCTAGTTGATGATTTGATAGTTTCGAAATTTTTAATCGTCGAATTTGCATGATTTCCTAATCAAATTACCCGGATAAGCTTCAACATTTTCTGAGTGAGTGGTTGAATTACTTGACGGAATCTAAAATTTTTGTCACGTCTAGTTCGATCAACTTTTCATTATTTGACATTAAATATTCACTTTGAAAATTCATTTACTTTTTATTTTTGTTTTGTCAATTTTTTGAATCGTCATAATTTGATCTTCCAATGTGCATCATTCTCTTGAATCTTTCCGGAGAATAACAATCATAAAAAGCGTTGTCAATTTTATACGATTTTTTTTCTATTTGAAGCATCAGAAAATGTATCTATTCTACTTGAAAGGTTTGAAGCGAATATAGACTCCTGAGAAAATTCCTCATTTATCACTTTAATACATAATCCAGGAACTAATACTAATAAATTACAATAAAAAAATTCAATTAGAAAAATTTTCAAATAATAAAAGAAAGGCCTCTGTGCAAAAATTTTGCACTAACTTGTCATGGGTTAATTCTTTTCAAAAAATTGTTGCCTACCAAGGAAAAAAACACTTTGAACTTTGTAACGTATCTGAGTCTTTATCAGTTACTTTCATCAGAAAATTTTTTAAATTAATTGAATTCTTCAGAATCCTAAAAATTTTCCGATTTACCAATTTCCACGACTTAGGCAATATATTTTTGAAAGGAATGGGCCCCTCAACAAATAAGTGCACAAGTTTCACGTTGGGGCCTTTCATCTCTTATTTAAAAATTTTTCCAGTTGTTTTTCATTTCAGATAGTTGGGAGGAAAACTCAAATGAAATATATTCGATATCACTCAAACAATATGGGTCTGATTTTTATGACATGGGTTCAAGTTGGTCATACAAAGTCGAGGATTTCATCCCCTAAACTCAGATATTCAACATTCGAGCATATTTTCATTATTTTTTCACTCGGGAAGAATAATTTATCAGAACTTTACTTTCATCTGGCTCATTTCTCTAATTCGTAATGGATCGAGAACATTTTCGTTCCTCAAAATCGTCGATGAATGAAGAGAATAACTTCCCCCTTGCACCAACTTCTCTCTCAGAATCAAGCAGGCCGTATCACGAAATTAATCGATATGCTAAAACTTCTAAATAATGAGCGAGCCCGTAATGGATCTATCTTCCCGAACTCCTCCTTCTTGCCTATGCGCATGACCCTCCAGCCATTATATCTTGTCCATTATCTCCTCCCTTCATTAGCAACGTCTTACGCTCAACCCTTTCCCGAGAGACAGGAGCTGCGTAATAAAATGTAACGCACGAACTTTCCACTCCCACCCTCGCGAATTTCCCCAAGTCCTCCCCTTCCGTCGACTTGGCGATGCCTGATTTTAATTAAATTCCTTGCCTCCCCGCCTGTCCTCCTTTATTTCCCCCAACCCGCCGCTTCTGATGGAACGGCAATTTCGCAAGATCCACTCTGGAAGTGATTAAGATATTTTGCTAGGGGGGAGGGATCTTTAGGGAATGTTGAAACCTTGCAGCGCTCTAACAATCGACTTCTTTTGCAGAAATCCTCACTCCGAGGGAGATCAAAGTGGAGCCTGATGACAAAAGTAACTTGCACAACTCGTACTCTGCAGTTGGCTTCCCTTCACCATTCGCTAACCCTGCGATGTTCACCCATTCGCAGTTGCTGATGGCTAGTCAGTTCATGGCTGCTTCTGGACTGACTCTTCCAGCCAACCCAGCATTCTTCCACCCCAGCCTTTTGGCACCTCTAACCTGGCCTACAGCGTCTCCACCCTCACCTACCAGCAGCCAATGTGTATCCCCAGCACCAAAGGTCAGGAAGCTCAATCTCAACAACAACAATAACATCGTCACGAGTAGTACGAATGAGGTGAAGACTGTTGGGAAGAAGAAATGGAAGGAAGAGAGAGATGCCATATCACCCACTTCCAGCTCTTCCCCACCTTCAAGCACCGACATAAGCACCAAAGAAATAAACAGGGACAAACAGTTCACTTGTAACATTTGTAACAGGTCGTTTGGTTACAAACACGTCCTCCAGAACCATGAAAGAACGCATACTGGAGAAAAGCCCTTTGAATGTCTTGAATGTCATAAAAGGTTCACCAGGGACCATCACTTGAAGACCCACATGCGTCTGCATACTGGTGAGAGACCCTACCACTGCGAGCACTGCGATAGACAGTTTGTTCAAGTGGCAAACTTGAGGAGGCACCTCAGGGTCCATACTGGAGAAAGACCATATGCTTGTGAGTACTGCAGTGCCAAATTTTCAGATTCAAACCAGCTGAAAGCCCATCTTCTGATCCATACGAACGAAAAACCGTTCGATTGCGAGAGATGCCACAGCAGGTTTAGAAGAAGGCACCATCTTCTCCACCACAAGTGCGGGGTAGATAAGGGAGTCAAGGTGGAAGCTGAAGAAATAGAGCCACCAGAACCAATTCTTCAAACACCCCCAATCATATCTCTTCCTTCTTCAACCTCCCTCCCTGAACAAACGGAACCAGAGGATTTGTCCATGCACTCCCCTCTGTCAAAATCCCCCTGTTCTTGGGGGGAATCTGAAGATGTTAAAGACAGTTACCCCGAACCAATCGATCTTCGGGGTAGAACAAAATCGTAGTGCTGTATATTTATTTTCTAGGTAATCGTGTGAGGGTTTACTGAATTTCGGAACCGCCGTTTTGTACATTTTCAGTTAGGTTCGGGAATTCAGCTTCGAAACTTGATTGTTCTGTTTAAAAGTTGAAAAATTCGCCTTTGTTGATCGTTACGCATCTCATGGATGTTTGGTATACAAGTTCCTTGACCAATAGATTATAATTTGAAAATTCCGCAATTATATTAAATAGGAATGTTAACTTAATTTTTTTTATCCGGTGTTGAGTTCCTGCTTTCAACCTTTTCGAACAGATGCAAGATTTGTGTTGTAATTTTAAGTCGTTAGATGTGATGTATATTTTAGTTTTATTACCACAGAAGCACGGCTAACAATCTAAATACCTAAATTTATTTTTATATTATTTTTGTAAATATGTAAATTGTTCATAGTAATTTAAGAGGTAAGTTTTGTTTATTTTGTTCCTGGGACGAATGTGTGGTCGGTTGAAATTGTTTTTATTCTTGTTTTCATCTGAATGTTCAATTGTTCCTCCAATTGGAATTTCTTCACATCGTTCAAACAACCGAATATTTCGGTTGGTAGATTCTTATATAACTTTCAAGGAGATTTCGGGAACTCTGCGAAATACCTGTTACGCCTCATTGAAAATATTGGGGCTATATCGAGGTATTTTGCATGCCCGAAAGTTGAAATTGTCCGAAGAAACATCGCAAACTACTAAAAACCAAGGTCGACCTTTTGTCAAACTGCTCTACTTTATTGCAAGACTACAATATCTTTTGTCAGATCAGAGCATACCGCGTGTTCTTGCCATTTTAGAAATTGGAAGGCAATAAATTCAAAGAGAGACATGCTGCAAACCGCATGTCATTTGAATAATATTCCAAGAAGTTACGGTAGCTAATTTCACCAACCATGAACATTAACGGTAGATAAAAAATGTTAAAAAACGGTCCAGAAAGGTACCTCCTTGCTCATTTCATTTTTGACTTCCTAATTTATGTTTTTACAGTCTTTTATGAACTTGAATGTCGACAACGATTCAGGTATTTTTGAAAGTCGTTCACTACTTTGCTTTTTAATTTTAAATCGATCTGTTTGAACTTTGTTATTTATCGTTAATGTTCGATCAGTGTTATCAATCACGATATTCACAGGGACAAACTTCTTATAGTTAGGCATTATTCATCTGTATTCGGTCTGAAAATTTCTCAGAATTAAGTTACTTTCATGAAAGGGTGCAAATATATATTTCCATCCCTTCAAACCCCTTGCCAATATAAAATTTAAACTAGTTCAGCAATAAAGGGTATACTATTACACCTCAATACTTTTCGGTCTTTTAAAAGCCAAACCTTGAAAATATTCCATTATAACAGCTGAATGGTTAACAAGATTAGCAAACCGACTTTATTAGAAATGATAAAGGCGTTAAACATCGAACCAGTTTATAACCAGATTTCAATTTGGAACTAGCATTCCGCAGAAATACGATATTTTTCGCATGATATTTTCTTGCACCTGGAAAACGCGTTTTCTAAAGGTTCTAATTAATAGGCAAAAGATATTGTGGATAAGGAAGTTTGATCAAAATTGGCGGAATAATCCTATTTAAAAGTAAAGTTATTCACGAAGAAAATTCGTAGATTAGGTTCTTGTTTCACAAACAAAATATGACCAATCAATGAACCTGCAGAATATTAAAGTCGACTTGAAGATGTGAAGAAGTTCAATAATTATCAGTCCAAATTCTCTCATTGTGCCATCATAGCTTAAGTTGTTATTCTGTGAGTGAGGATGTATCCAGATTAGAGTTTATTTTTATAAGAATTCACACAGAAAATCATGTGTTATATCGATAACGAATTGTTTTCACGTGATTTTCTGTGTAAAAAATGATACAGGGTTGCCCTTTTCTTCATCAATCTATACGAAGATTCGTCCATACACATCAGCAGACCTAACCAATTGAATTAATTACCTCAAGATATTCTGGATGATTTTCTGATCTTCATATTTATAGATTTAAGGCGTTATTAAATGTGAAAGACTAATATGATTGTACTAAATGGAAGCGAAATTACTAGGTGTATTGAATGTTCAAATTAAAACCTTCTTCCCAAACATTTTGCAACTACCTCACCCCTTTTTTGTTTCCACTAACTCTACAAGACTGATTTTCATTAGATATACCTGTGAATATTATAGAGGCGGATTTTATAGAGATTTGTACATAAGAAATAGCTACTTCCAGATTTATATGAGTCGATATCAGGTTTCACAAGGCATTTTTGTACAGCTTATGTTCAATATCGTAGATATACAGGGTCTATGCCTTTACAAACTTCTGGAAGAGATTAAATAAATTGAAAATATACGTCTTTGTCCATTATAGATTATAATTATGAGACACGTCTATGCAGAACCTACCTCAATTGTATGAAGTACAAAATTGGAAGTATTAGTTGATCTATCCCTATTTTTACATCAGTGTCTTTGTCCAAATATCTCAATGTTTAATATTTTTTTTCTGTTGATGTTTGACGGGATCGTTTATATTCAGTCGGATCACTCATGTATCAGTGTAATAACTTTTATAAAATATGTCATTATTTTATTAATAAAAATGTTCGTTTTATACCTGTGTTTTATTGTTCCTTTGAGATAGATATAGGTACATTATGATCCATAGTAGGATTATTATTAAGAGTCTAATATATGATTTTCCTATTCGATTTTTTTTTCTTATGAATGAATTAGGTCTTACTTCTCTGTCTTTGTTCTTATATTCGCGCCAGTTGTCATCTGATTGGTTAGATAGCCATCTTTGATAGTGATTTTTCTTCTCTTCTATCACTGCTTTCACTTCTTCTGTGAGCCATATAGGCTGACCATATTTTCTTGTTGTACTCTTTTCTCCCAATGCTTCTCCAGCTGCTCTCTTGATGATATTTTTAATATTATCGTATTCTAGTTCAATATCATCGTCTTCTTCTATGTCATTCAAGGCCAATTCCAGTCTCCTCTGATAAAGATATTTGATACTTTCTTCGTTTAACAGCTCCAACTTATACTTTTTATAATCTTCATCATCAATCATATGTTGTGTTTGTCTCTCCAAAGTCGTTTGTGGAGAGTGTCGACCAACTACAAAAGGAAAAACGAAAACTGTGCTTACCAATCATGAAAAGGAACAATTGTGGGGACGTAAGTGCAGTGAGGTGGAGAGTTTGATAGGAGGATCCAGAAGCACCGAAATATGGCGTATGATTAGACGGATGAAAACAAACCGTTCAGATCACATATCCCATAAAATACCAGTGGACAGATGGAAACAATTCTATGAGGAATTGCTCGTGGAAAATAGAGTCGAACATCAACAAGACACCAGGTATGACCATGAAGTACATAATAGTATAATCTTGTCGAGTCAAGAAGTTGAGGAGAATTTAAAATCAATGAAAAATGGCAGATCACCTGGGCAGGAAATATACCTGCTGAACTTCTTAAATATGGGGGAAATGGTCTGATTTGCCGTCTCACAAATCTTTTTAATCATTGTTGTCAGATGTGTAAATTACCAAAGGAAATCAAGGTTTCCCACATTGTGCCATTGTTCAAGAAGGGCGATAGAAACAACCCTGGGTGCTATAGAGGTCTTAGTGTCAATGGATCAATCAGTCGGCTCTTTGGAAGAATCCTGCATAATAGACTCAGAAATAATATTGGTCATACAATTGGTGAAGATCAGAGTGGATTCATTCCAGGACGATCCTGTAATGATAATTTATTTGTTCTTCAGCAAATAATGGAAAAGAAAATATCGGTTGATCAGGAGGTGCACCTTGCATTTGTTGACCTGGAGAAGGCCTATGACTCCATCCCTAGGGCCCGTTTGTGGGAGGCTCTTAATGTTCTCAATACTGACGGGTCTCTTGTCTCTATGATTCAGGAATTTTATAAAGAAAATATATCTCGTGTCAGAATTGGAAGAGAGCTGTCGGAGCCGATACTAACAACTAAAGGCTTAAGGCAAGGATGTAGTCTATCACCGCTTTTATTCAATGCCTATGTTGAAGTAGCTCTTAAACGTTGGAAGCGAAATTGTCAAGGCATGGGAATTCCAATTGGAAACGAACATCTTTTCTCGTTGAACTTCGCAGATGATCAGGTGGTGCTGGCACAAGACTCTTTCGATTTAGAATTCATGCTGAAGAGACTCCACAATGAATATGAAAACTGGGGTTTACATGTAAGTTTAGAAAAAACAGAATATCTAGCTGTGAACACCGAAGCAAGATTTCAAGTTCTAATTAGTGATGAAGTTGCTATCAAACAGGTGGATAGTTTTAAGTATCTTGGAGTTACAGTGACCAAAGACGGCATAGGAAGAGAAGAAATAAGAAAGAGAATAAGAAATGGCAAAAGGATTATAGGATGCCTGAATAGTCTATGGTGGGACAAACATATTTCCCATAAGACTAAAAAACGAATTGGCCAAGCTTTTGTAGAGTCAACGCTTCGTTATGGCGCTGAACACTGGGTTATGGGTGCTGATATGAAGCGCAGTGTGTTAGCAGTAGAGATGGATTATTTGCGAAGAAGTGCTGGTATATCAAGACTGGAGAGGAGAACCAACTTTGAAATAAGGCAAATCATGAAAGCTGATGACACGGTGTTAGATAGAGTTGAGAGACAAGGTTTGAGATGGTTTGGACATGTTATAAGAATGCCTGAAGATCGATGGCCAAAAAGATTATTTGAGTGGACTCCTGTTGGCCGCAGAAGGAGGGGCAGACCAAGAAGATCTTGGATAGGGTTCATGAAGGAAATAATGACAGCTCGGAACTTACGACAGGAAGATGCATGGGATAGGGAGGTCTGGAAGAGGGAAACGGGAAGACGGCACTTAGCTGTACCTTAGGCTATAACATTGTATAATTTTTTATTATATTGTGTTGTAGTTTATATCCCGTAATATATATATATATATATGAATGAATTAGGTACCTACTTCTCTCAAGGTAGCAAGTAGATTAAATCGTCATATATTTTTTTTTAATTATCATATCAGTATATTCTCAGAGAAATTGATGTTGTGAATTATGACGTGAAGTAATTACTCAAAACAAAATATACATCGTACCAAAAAATTAACGTAACTCGTCGATAATTCCTGAACGAAGAATTATGAAGGAAAATCCTCGCAATCTGAGATGAAAAAAGGCAAAAACAGAAATCGTCCATGGCTTGTTCTAATACGATTTAGAACAGAGCATATTTTCGTGGGAAGGTCAAAACCAAGAACTCTGATGGAAAAATCAGTAATAAGATCTTCGTTAAAAAATTGCATACATTTCATTCAGATTGCCAAATTTCCTTGTAGCTTCTATTCATATCGATTACAAAATTTGACAAAAATGGTTTACGCAACTTCAATCTGGGGATCATATTTTCTGGAATATGTGAGAGTATGGAAAATGAATTTGGAACGGAGTTAAATTTGTTAAAAAAATTCAAAGTTGTTGTGCCTGCGAATTTGGGGAATATTTGAGAGGACTGGAAACCAAGGAGTAGGTGAAGATCTGATGGTACCAGTGATAATCCTCATAGAAAAATTTAGTTAAGCATCAATTTGTTTTTACATGAACACTGTTCAACCAAAGAGGGCAACAATATTAAGCAGCAAAAAAAACCCAAGGCTATAGCGCTGCCGTATGAAGTATTATTGCATCAGCGTCCCATGAAGTAGCAGCTAGTTGCTGAAGGATGTTTTTTCCAATTATAAGCTTCAAACGTAGATGATCCAAATGGGCATTCAAATATGAGGAGGAATCAAGTTTGACTGCGGGATATCCAGGATTGAAATTATGTTTTAAGGAAGAAGAACCGAAAGTGACACTCAATTTGCTATATTTCTGATGATTATTTAAATGAAAACATCCAACCTCGATTTAGATGAAGATCTGATAATACCAGTGATAATCCTCGTAGAAAAATATAGTTGAGCTTCAATTTGTTTTTAGATGAACACTGATATTCCCCCAAACAGGGCAACAATATTCAGCAGCAAAAAAAAACAAGCCTAGCGGAACATTTTTAAGCAAATTACTGAGGTTTGGAATCTTCTTGAAATTTTCAATATCCTTAGACCATTTCCATGAGGGTAAAGGGGATAGAATGATAATTCTCCCTTCGATAGGTACCTACAAATAACGAACACTTCCAGCTTGAACATTTTATTAGGTGTAGGTACAACTTTGCCTTCGCTATTTTGCAATAGCTAGCTGTAGCGGTGAGTGGCAGTTGAAATATACTGCTCCACAGGAGTTAAGGATATCGTATTCAATCGTTCTGAAAAGTATATAATCTTCGAGATAATCGTTGTAAAATCATTCAAACACAATAACAACTTGAATCGATCCAATAAAAATCAGTATGGGACATTTCGTCAAATATTTCCACCCGAATCCGCAACCATAGTGCGAAAAGAGTGGCCGGTGTATAACTCTGGGTCTTTCAAACCTAAATATTTCGCTATTTGCTCTGGGACACCACCAATAGGGTGCTGGCCAGCATTAAGGGAAATGCACTTTCCATGTCGGTATGTCAAAAAAATCTTAGGCTTTCTGTTCCAGGACTCCGAAGATTTACATATTTTCTGTATAACATGCAGGGCTTGAATCTGCAGCCATCATCGGTTATGGTGAATCTTCTTGTTGTCAAATTTTTTGTTTGCCGCAATATCACAATAACGTATTTTTCCATATCTTCAACATCATTCATGTTTAAGGAGAGAATTTCGTCACATCGACAACATCCAAAAATCCCAAATATTGTTACAATTTTCACCAGCGACAGCTGGTCATCAGGAGCATGTAAAAGAAATTGTTCAGCCTCTTCTTCACTTAATACCTTGGCCTTTTTTAGCGTATAACGCTCACTTTTTCGTCTCAGAAACGCTTGAAATGACAACTAAACGTAATATTTTTCAAAGAATTTTTTAAGGAAAACAAACCTGCGAACAGGGGCATTTTCCTTCATTTCCAAGCAGCTTTTCAGCATAGACCATTTTGCCCATAAAGTATTAGGGCTGAATTTAGCTGATAGTTGATTCAAGTAGACCAACAAAACATCCTCAGTTACCCCAATCATACTATTTTTGTTTTGCCACTTTTTGAAGTCGTCGTATTCTCGCTCGTACCTTAAAGCTGATTTTGCAGGTAATAAACTTGATGCTACACTGCTGGCTGCCTCAATAATTTCTTTTTGTACATTCATTTTCGCTCGAGCCAAAACAATTGTAAAGAAAAATAAACAGGCATGTTCATGGCAACGCTTCCATAGCTCACGACATTTGCGACAAATTATTGAGTTTTTTTTTAAATTTATATAACCTTTTTACAAATGAGAAACAAATAAAATATAAAACAATACACGCAAGGTAACGGGTTTTACTGGCTCAAGGAGGTAACTGACTCGCCTGCATTCGCCAGGAAAAACCCTCACACCTTGCTAGTAATGTTATATACTATATTTTGGCAATTGGTTTGACTTACGAAATTTGACAGATTAGGGACTCTGAATTGATTTGAAACTTGATTCGATCGGAGGTCGGGACTGACAACTACAAAACGAAAAATATATATAATGAGTTTCATTACAGCAATACTTTTAGTAATGTAATGAACTCATTACGATACTGAAATAGAGGATAGTATTTTCTAAAACAAGTTGCAGAATAGCTCCTATTACAACACGAATGTGTTGGAATTGTTTGCTGCCACGAGTTTTAGACGATATTTTATCTATTTCAGTCAAGTTTTCTGAAATACTCTCGATTTTCGAATAAAAATTCAGATTAGTGACTTTTATATCGTATCCTGGCAGTTGGTGTGACTTACGAAATTTGACAGATTACCGAATTTGAAATGATTTCATTTGAAAATTGATAGGATCGAAGGTCAGTACTGACAAACGAAAAATGAAAAATAATACTTTGAACAATGCTGTAATAAATTCATTACAGTATACTTTTAATACTTTTATGAAAAAGAAAATTCTTTGCCTTTACGGAGGCCACATCGAGAACCACCTTAGTACCTTGTAATATTTTACTCATTACTTCACAACCAATTGCTTCAAATTTCGAAGTTTCTTATGAAGATTTTGTCCTGAGATGCGCGGGATACTGATGAGGCCCAACAAGGCCGAAACCAGTATATCTCTCATCTCAGTGACAAAATCTAATATCATTTCTCCAACCTCATTATAAAAGATCTGTGAGCCTGGGAATTGAAAATGGTATTCATTTCGATGATTACTATTTTGAATTCATCTATGTTTCAAAAACTTTTGGTACTGTAATGAACTCATTACGATACTAAATTAGACAATAGTATATTCTAAAACAAGTTGCAGAATGAGCTCCTATTTCAACACGAATGCGAAGTTCGAAAACGAGCGACGAAGGAGCGAGTTTTCGATAGCATGAGTGTTGGAATTGCCTTCTGCAACGAGTATTAGACGATATTTTCCTTATTTCAGCCAAGTTTTGTGAAATACTCTCGAAATTCAAATAAAATATCAGATTAGTGACTTTTTTATTGTATCTTGGCAGTTGAAGTGACTTACAAAATTTGACAGATTACGGAATTTGAATTGATTTGATTTGACAATTGAGAGAATCTGAGGTCGGTACGGACAACCACAAAACGAAAAATATAACTGAAAACAATGCTGTAATGAGTTTCATTACAGCACTACTTTTAGTGCTGTAATGAACTCATTACTATACTGAAATAGAGAAAATTGGTTACAGTAAAAATGTTGAGAAACTTCGGTGAGCACCTTTGATAATGCTTCGCTATGCGAAACTTTCATATTCAATAAACTATTGATGTAAATGTCAATTTCAATTTGTTCCTTATTTGTACTGTCATTCAAAAAGTTCTATCATTACCAGACTAGTATATTCTAAAACAAGTTGCAACACGAATGCAAAATGAGTGTTGGAATTTGCTTCTGCAAAGTTGGTGTGACATACGAAATTTGACAGATTACGGAATTTGAATTGATTTGATTCGAAACTTGATTCGATCGGAGGTCAGTACTGACAACCATAAAACGAAAAATATAACTGAAAACAATGCTGTAATGAGTTTCATTACAGCGCTACTTTTAGTACTGTAATGAACTCATTACGACACAGAAATAGAGAAAATACTTTAGTATAGTACCCATCTCCTTCAGTCCGAATAACGCACCTCCAAATCCTCCAAATTCAATTCAACCACTCCAGAATCTACTCCGTCGTTTTTTTCGGGCGCAAAGACTGCCGGAGTAACCCTATCGTCTGCGATGAGGGTAAGACAAGAGATCGATATAACTCTTCCGTGGGGTGAAGCCTGGAAACGGGGATGGATTTTCACCCTGAGGAAAATTGTAATGCGTCGTCTTAAAAAACGCGGGGGGTGGGAGTCGTCCTGCTCGTGGCAGCAGGATAGCTGCCTCCTCGGCTCCGTTAATGTTGAATTATATGCTTTATTTAGTTTGACTCCGGGAGGGGTTGGCGCGCTTTTAAAATTTATGGCATTAATTGCCGCGGGGGAGGGGGGAGGTCCACCGCTCGCCCGGTTTGCCAAACTGGATTTTTTAAAGCGTCCTTGGGTTTTGGAGGGACTACATTTAAGCTTCCGTGATGAGAAAAATTTTGAATAATTGTAGTGGAATTTTATTTCTCTTCTTTTCCGAAATGAATAATTTAATAATTTTATTGCCTCATGTTCACCAAATATGTTCTCAGACGAGCCACCCTGTATATTTTTTATCCCAAAGAGATTGGAAAAATTTCTCGAAACACGTCGAAAAATTTTTTTTTGGGGGACATCTTTTGTGGGATATTTAATCAGAAACAGGGTATATTTAATGCTTGAACGAGTAACCCCCAAGAGGGGGCGCTTCAACCCCTTAAAATTGAACGTTATACTTTAATTTAAAGATCTTGGAAAACTCTTTACACCGGTGTATGAAAAACGTAATTTCAATGAAACTTTTTCGCAAAAGGTCAAATGGGTAACCTTGATTATTCTGGTTATTTTTACAATGTATAAGCCTATTTTTACCGAGTCCTTTTTACAAACTTGAGAAATAATAACATTTTTGAACGAATTTAATTGTTTCATCATGCTTACAATGAAACAATTTAGATCTGCCGTCTTGAATCAAATTTTCTAAATTTCCTCCATTGACTTCCATAAAATATTCTTGACTAAAAATCGTCTCCAACATGGCTCGGTATAATGGGAGTTACACTGCGCAAAAAAATCAACGCGCATTATGAAAATCTCAAATTTATTCTACAACCGAAGGTGCTCGCAATGATAATTTTTTTTTCATCAGAATTATGCATGCATGTGTTATTCACTTTCATGCTTTTTCTTCAATACAGATGTTTTTTCCCAGCAGGAATAAAAAAAGATGATATCATCAGATTTTGAATGTATTGGCTCCATTTTAAAATCAGTTGTTCTCGATCAATTCTAGGGATCAATAGTTTTTATTTCGTTTGATTTTCTACACTCGATCGCTATGCAACGCGAAACACGCAATTTGACCCAAGAGGAATGTTTTGCGAGAAGAAGGGTGGACATACACAAGAATTGCAGAATGGTTTGGAGTTTCCCATACAAGTGTGCCCAGAATGTTGCAGCGATTCAGGGGGATAGGTATGAATGTCCGAATACCAGGACAGGGAAGACCACGGGTAACAACTGCCCAAGAACGTTACTTGAGAGTTTCTTCGTTGAGACAACGATTTGCAACCGCTCGCCTCCTTCAAAATCAGCTTGAGCAAACTCATGGGGTGCAAATTAGCACTCAGAAAATAAGAAATCGCCTTCCATTGGGAAGAGACCGATTGGGAAAGAGTTCTCTCTAATGAGTCTAGATTCTGCCTCTACCATTGTGATGGACGTTCCCTTGTATACAGAAGTCCACATGAAAGATATGCTCAGTGCAATTTCCTGAATACTACTGTTTTCGGGGGAGGATCGATTATGGAATGGGGTGGAATATCGTTGACTGCTCGCACAAACCTAATGGTCGTTGATAATGGAGCTATGAATGCTGAATGGTATATAAGAAACATTTTTGAAGAGCATGGAGTGCCATTTGCCCCATACATTGGTGAAAATTTCATTTTTATGGACGATAATGCCAGACCCCATCGTGCGCGCATCGTTCAGGAGTACCTTGAAGAGGTTGAAGTCTCTCAAATGGAATGGCCAGCAAGAAGTCCAGATCACAATCCGATTGAGCAGTTCTGGAACAACCTCAATAGAAGGCTGAGAAGTTCAGAAAATCATCCAGCTACTCTTAATGACTTAGGAATCCAACTCGGAGAAATCTGGAAAGGATTAGATCAGAATATTGTAAGATCACTCATTTTGAGTATGAACCGTCGTTACCGAGCTGTAATTAACGCAAGGGGTGGAAAAACCAAGTATTAAATCAGCATTTCTGTATTTTGTAAATTGTTCAATTCTCTTCTTTCACATAAGATTCGGTGGAATCCTTCCATTTAATGTGTCTTGTTTCGTTCAAAACCTTCCCGAGAGAACATAAAAAATAAGTTATAAAGTCAATGTAGAGTTAACTTTCATTGAAATTGATATTTTCAGAATGTGCGTTAGTTTTTTTGCGCAGTGTATTAATAATTATTGATTTCATGAATACTTTATACCAGTGTCGGTTATTGCTTCATAATTTTCAAATCAGAATTTTCTGAAAACGGTGTAGAATTGAATGGTGTTTAAAATCGCTGAAAATGTAGCTTGATTTATCTGATATAAAAAAGCCATGTTCAAAACAACTTGGTTGAAACCGTGTAACTGGCGCCCTCTATGAGAGTAAGGCATCAAAACATATTCATTAGATGTATCAGCTTCTAAAACATATTCGTATAAAATTTGATTACAATGTTGCCAGCAGTTTCGGCAAAATCATAAAAAATGCATATATTTTTTTCATTTTCAACGCCCTCCTGTATCTTGAATACGGATGGCGATACAAAAATTGTTTACTGAACAAACTCCTACTATTTTTCAGTTTTCTATCTATCCTAGAGATCCTGTTTTAGAAACACCCTGTATAAGATGTTTGGTTCATCTATGGAAAATGTTTTCCTTCATTAGGGTCCTGTAGTGGTCTTCAAACAACAGATATATACCGGTATATATCTCTCTCAGCAACAAAATCTTATATCATTTATCCAACCTCATTATGAAAGATTTTTAGACAAGGAATTATTTCGATGATTACTATTTTGAATTCATCTATGTTTCAAAAATATTCTCGGTGTGGCCTCCATAAAGGCAAGGAATTTATTATTTTTCGATTTATTATTTTTTTTCTTCAAAAACTATTTCAGTTCATCATTTCTCGAATTTCAACTGTATTTGAGATGAATCCATATTCGTTGAGTTAAAGCAAATAATGAAAGATCATACAAATTTTGTCCTTTCACTGTCAAATAACCATTCTGGACCACTTCTATCCAATTCATGAATAAAACATAACGGAGAATTCACTGAAGTCGCCTTGCATAAAAAATTTAGGAAATATTCTGATGATTGGATTGTGAGGAGGCTTTTACAAAGGCTGACGAATACAGTACTTCTAATTTTTCATATTACAGCTGATAAAAATGAGTTGAACGAAGTACATCAAAAGCTTCGTATAAATTCATAACCCATTCTAGCCGAAATTGAATAAAAAGTTAGAATCACAAAAAAAGTGACTAATAAAGATAAATAATTCAAACACCATCCAACTCCCCTAAGAAAATTCCCACAATCTTGGACACAAAAAGAAAGGAAGGAAAAGAATATCAATTATTTTAATTAGAGGGGAAACCAACAACCACCAAATTATCGGAGAATGCCGATAGTGAAGAATTTTCTTCCCTCACGATAAGATCTGGGAGTTTTGTCGATAGTAGCGCCCCCTTACGGTCTAATAATTCACTTCCGGGACTGAATACATATCAGATATGCTAATTCCAGAAATATACCTACTTACCTATTGGGGTGATCTTCCACGTACATTTAGCATGGACATATGGGGCTTTTATTTGCAGTTAACGATGCTCACATTGAATTTTTATCATATTAAAGAATAGAGGATACTTTAATAACTAACACTACTAACGTAGAAATTAATAAAAACATAAGCTTTTTCTTTCTTTCGAAATGTTTAACCGCCGGACGAACAGTAGTTGTTTTTTACCTACAGGATGTCCGTCTTGATGAAGCTCATTAAAAATTTAGCAAATACATAGAAATGTCGATTCTCCTTATTAATAATTAGTAAAAGTAACATGGTCTGATTGCAGGATTCTCTAATCACAAATTGTTAATTTTTTCCTAATGTTTTAATAAAAAAACGGCACAATCAAATCAAATTATAGCCACATCGCTGACTAGGTAATCAAATTACCTTGCGTTTGATGTATCACCATCTTTATATTCCCATTTGTAAAAAAAGTATTGGAGGATAGTATTCGTAAAAGAATTATTGACGAGTTATGTTACTGTTTTTGCATGCTGTATATGAATTTGTATAATCAAGAGTGTATAACTCCTTTTTAAAATGTATATCATCTTCCATATCAGAAAAATGAGTAGACTTATGACATAAACTTTATTGACTTAAATTGCAAAAAATATAGTTTAAATGAGATTTTGTGATGAAAATTCATATCAATATGATTTCAAGTTGCAGGAAATAAAATTAATTTTAGCCTGTAGGTCTGCAGCGTATAAGAGGGTGGTTAAGAAAATTCGAGTAAAGTAACGAAATTTTATTCCAAGAGCATTTTAACACTATCAATGCAATATATACTCGAATATATAACACTTTGTCATCTTCGTTGCATACTACACACGAGGTTGTTGAACATTTCTTCAGGAATTTGGTTCCATAAACGGGACAGAAGCTCTCTCAGATCATTTAAGGATTCTGGGGTCTAGCCTTATTAAATTATTATTAAATTGAAAAGTTTCACCAATAGCAGCGTGGAAATTTGGTAAAACATTGTCAATGACATGCTTCCTATAGTGTAAGGTGGTCATATTTCCAAATGTGTAGATCTGTGCGAGAATCTAAAAATCGTCCATATCTGGATTCATCAGTGAAAAGGACACTACGCCATTGATCGTTCCAATTGATATGTTGCCTTGCCCATTCCATTCTTTGACGCTTATAGTCACGTGTAAATGGAACTCCTCTTAATGGACGCTAAAACTTAGATTCACCTCTCTCAAACGTCGTCTGATGGTTTCGATGGAAACTTGGACCCCATCTGCATTTTGAAGAGTATTCCGTAGCATTCTACACTTAGATGTAGGATTTCTTCTCGCCGAACCGGTGATGAAACGATTCTGAGCAGGTGTTGTTTTTCGTAGCCCACCAAGCTTTGGTCTTTCCAACGGAACCTGTCTGCCTGAACCTTTTCCAAAGTCGTGATATCACACTTTGGCTGACTTGGAGCGTTTCCGCTACAACAACCTGAGTTAGGCCACCCTGTAGCATTCCGATAGCAGTATTATAGCCTCAGCGTTTGTTACTTTATGTCTTGGCATTTTCAGAAAACTCGTTCAAATTGAAGCCGTTTCATAAACTGACTTCATTCCAAAATAAGAACATTCATGAAGCATATGCAAAGAGCCAAATTTCAGAAAGAAGGCGAAGATTGACGAAATGTCTCATACTGATTTTTATTGGATCGATACAACTTGTTATTGAGTTTCAAATGATTTTACAGCCATTTTCTCGAAGATAACATACTTTTCAAACCGATTGAATACGATATCCCTAACTCTTGTGGAGCAGTATAAGGACAATTTCTACAAAATTTTGCACTTAAGTGCAATATTGAAAAATGCATCTGATGTACAGTGTTTTGTAGATAATACACTTCCGGTTGATCCGGAAATACCTCCAGTGCCAAGTGTTAAACTCGAATATTCAAAAAGAATGCTTCATTCAAGTGAAAGAGGTCGTATGGAATATGAATGATGATCGTCTGAGAACTTATGAAGAACTGCGTCAGTATTGTTCTATTCGTTCAAAAGATATTTACTTGGTTGCATACTTTATTCCAACCCTGAACAATATCAACAAAAAAATCAAGTGGGATACTAGGAAAAAGGTGTCCGTATAATGTTTTTATTTCAACAGCACGAACAGAAACGGAGATAATGACCAAAGTTGAAGTCGCCCAACTTTCAATTTTGGTCTATACCTCGAAAACAAAAGAAGAAGAGGAATGCTGTTTATGGCATTATAAATTTCTCTAAAATAGACGAACTTAACGTATCATTCATTTTCTTTCATCTTTCTCGGTTAAAAAGTTGTAGTTCAGGTATCACCAATTTTGAGCCTCCTGTACAATAAATAAATAAATAAATGAAAACAACATAATTTCCAATGAAAAATTACGAATATGAGGAGATGCAGTAGCATAATATCAACCTACCGAATTGTTTCTGCTCTCAATAAACCCAATGATACAATCGAAGAGTCTGAATATGATCTACCCTCAAGTTCGTCCTCTCCAGATCCGAAACATTCTTTCCGATCGAAGAAGGACCGCCTCGAGATCCAATCTCACCATTACTAATCATTCCTACGAAGACGCCGAGAGCACAAAGGGGCCGAATTGCGAAACTGCAGGAGTCTACTTGGCAGATGACGCTAGGTTGTCGAAAAAAAAAACGAAAGGGCGAACAGAGGCAAGAGCACACGACCAAGTCTCGAATTAAATCGGTTGCATTCGAAAGGGTGCGACTGTGAGTGAGCGAATGTGTGGAATCGGTTGTAAGGGAGGTTACGGAGAAATCACTTTAAATCAAGTTCATTGGAGTACACTCATGGAAATGGTCTAAGCTTATTGGAAATTTCAAACCTCAATAACTTTTCTCAGAATGATCTGATCGTCACAAGCTATGAAGCATCCGAAAGGTATTTCTATTGTCTTTCAAAAACAGGTGTTTCAAATCAAATCAACTTCATTTGTGAAATTATACGAGGTCTTAAAAAAAATTGGATTTTCTCAAGATAGTCGATTATCAAACCCAATATTGAATTCCATCACACGATTTTGTGACAAGACATAACACATCAGTATTAGGTTATGGAATTATTGTGATTGAGTCTGGCAAATCCTAGAAGGGTGAAAAAAATTAAATAAACTGGTAAATTATAAGTTTAATCGCTTATTGCATCCGATATCACAATAATTTTGATCGAATACATTTCTGATCGTTTTCCTAAGCATCTGTTTTGCTTACATTCACGAAATATCTTGTCTCTCTTTGAGTATAAAAGAAAGCAATGTGTGACCTTTTTTTGGGAGCTGGAGACTCACATTATCGGAAAATAGAATTCAAAATTGAATTTGATAATTTTTCGCGAAATGCATGCGATTTGGATATCTATTTAAATATTGTCTGGGAGGTCTCTGCATTTTCCTGAAAACTTAATTTGGGTTTTCTCTCCCAATCTCTGAAACAAGAAACAATTTGAAAAAATTTTTTAATAATATAAGAAAGGCCCCTGCGTAAAAATTTTAGCACTAATTTGTCAGAGGCCAAAACTTTACGAGAAGAAATTGTTGCCTAACAATGAACAAAAAAAAAACACTTTGAACTCTTAAGCGTAACGTTTCGAAGTCTAAATCAGACTCCTTCGTCAGACAATTACTAGTTTTCATTCAACTTCGTAGAATCGTGACAATTTTTTGATTTTTGGATTGACATTTGTCTATATGTGATGTACATAGATTAATATTGATTACTAGATGGTGATATCGTTATTTTATATCAAAATTCCTACTCCTACTGAACAATTGGCGAGATTATTAGCCTCATCCAACAAAATACAAGGTAACTCCTTGATTTTCATTTCATAATTATCAGGTACCATCATTAGAATTTTTGTGCTATTCCAATCCATCATGTGATTGCCGGTATTGGACCACACATGATTTGCTATCTGCGATCTAGCAATATCTCTATTTTTAATGTTATTCTTATGTTCACGCTTTCTAATTTCTGACGGTCTTGATGTTTCTCCTGTATAAGATTTTCCTCTAATACAGGAAATATTGTAAATACAATATTTTGAATTTTTGGATTCAAAGGTTAAGTTTTTGTTAATAAGCATCGTAAATCATTTCTTGTTTGGGAAACGGTCCTTATGTTGAATTTTGAACCAATTCTTTTAATTTTTTCTGAAAGTCCATGAACATAAGGAATCAAATTTATTAAAATTGGTAGTTCTTGACGGTTTGTTGTTGGTTCTTGATTGTTATTATCAAGAACAACCAATTTTAATAAATTTGATTCCTTATGTTTATGGACTTTCAGAAAAAATTAAAAGAATTCGTTCTAAATTCAACATAAGAACTGTTTTCAAAACAAAAAGTGATTTACGATCTTTATTAACAAAAACTAAACCTTTGAATGAGAACCAAAAATCAAGAAATTGTATTTACAATATTCCCTGTATTTGTGGAAAATCTTATATAGGAGAAACATCAAGACCATTAGAAATCAGAAAGAGTGAACATAAGAATAACATAAAAAATAGAGATATTGGTAGATCGCAGATAGCAGATCATGTTTGTTCCAATACCGGCAATCACATGATGGATTGGAATGAAACAAAAATTCTAATGACAGAACCTGAAGGTTATAAAAGAAAAATCGAGGAGTCAGCTTGTATTTTGTTGGATGAGGCTAATAATCTCGCCAATTGTTCAGTAGGAATAGATCGAATTTGGATGGATTTATTGAAAAAAGAACTGGTTTCGGGGAATTTTGAAATAAAATAACGATATCAACATCTAGTAATCAATATTAACCTATGTTCATTATTTATTCACAAATGTCAATCCAAAATAAAAAAAATTGTCACGATTCTACGAAGTTGAATGAAAACTAGTATTTGTCTGACTAAGGAGTCTGATTTAGACTCCGAAACGTTACGCTTAAGAGTTCAAAGTGTTCTCTTTTTGTTCATTGTTATGCAACAATTTCTTCTCGTAAAGTTTTGGCCCCTGACAAATTAGTGCTCAAATTTTTACGCAGGGGCCTTTTTATATTATTAAAAAAAATTTTCCAATTGTTTCTTGTTTCAGAGACTTGGAGAGAAAACCCAAATTAAGTTTTCAGGAAAATGCATTCGATTTATTATTGTGCACCTGTTTTTTGGAGACCCCGTATAACTTCAGAAATTAAGTTAAATTAATTTGAACTACTGTTTTTGAAATATCATTTAATCATAAAAAAAGGGTTCTAATTCGAAAAACGAAAGTTATAGGCCAATTTTGATCCCAATTTTTGACCCCACATTCGGAACACCCTGTGACGAGTTTTTCAAAACTCTAGAGATGCAATATTTGTACAGTTTTCGACTTCAAATATTTGAAAACGGTTTGTGCTTAAGGTATTTAGAATAGGAATAACAAACAGAATACCGAATTCCCTCATCTCCCTTTTTTTCCTCAGTTTTTTCCAGATATTTTGAAAAGTATTTTGACGAATGAAACGATTTTAATGAGAATATATTCAAAATTTAATACTCTATCAAAATTAAAAAAGAAAAAAACAGAAATTTTTTTTTAATCTTTTCTACCCTGTATAAATGAAAATGGTCAGGCTTCAAGAATATTTTAACTCTGTAGATAATGTAGAACAATATTATAATCCCAATTTTCAGATTACAAATAGGTCCAGTTCTCCAGAAACGTCTAATAGTCTGTCGAACTTGGTAAACCCTGTATCGAATATGAAAGTCCAAGAAAATGTGCAATATTCTCTAGCTGAATGCTAAACATTTTCTATTGAATACCTAACAATTAATCTGTTGTGTTTGAAGTTCTAGTGAACTCAACCTAATGTGTTTTCTAGAAATTTCAACAAAATTCACCTTTTGTTTTTGACGGAGGAACATCAACACGAAATGGCTTCTTTCATCTATTACAGTTTTGAATGAAAGAAATGTTAACTCTGTCTTTCTGTAAGCTCCCTTCATTCCAATAATCATCACAACCTCAGCCATTAATTATTTTCAGTCATCAGCTTCTAAGAAAAAATCGGCAAAAACCTTTGACTCAGCACTGCAACTCTGCAGTTGCCTTTCAATTTACTTCTGTTGCCTGCGGCGATGGCCAGTTGCATAGGCAATAACAAACCGTTGATAATAATTCGCGTATTTTTTAATGCCATTTTTCTTGTTTAGATTAAGCAAATATCAATTTTAATAGAGCTTCTGTGATGTGTATACTATCTCTCACCCTCAAAATATGCAGGTAAAACTTTCTAATTGATATGTTTCAACCTCTTCTCATCACACCAAATTATAAATTTTTCGTAAGCAAAACGTAAACTGTCTTTAACTTTTAGGGAATTACTGATGAAAGAGCATTACCTTCTTCTTCTCTAAAATCGCTTGTCAGTGCTTCAGAACTCGAATCACTCATTTTGTGGCTTATTTATTCATTTTTATGTTTTATATTTATGTTTTCACAATTTTTATCGATAATTTTCTATATTTATTATTGATTTATTCAAAATTGAAGAAAATCTTGTATGTAATATGTTTATAAATGCAGTTTTGTTTAACTGTAAGCTTTTGAGGAATTGACGTAGTTCACTTAGGGTACGTTTCACAAAACTTTAATTGTACGTTTAAAAAACGTAAATTCTAACCAATCGAAATACTCGTTTTGAAATTTCAACGAATCACGGTGGCTCCAATTAATTAAACGGTACAAAACAAAATTTTGTGAAACCGACCCTTAGTGTCTCTGGTGACACAAAATTGAGCATTTGTAACTGATTACCTGAAAAGCTGGTAGATGACATCACTAAGTAGTTCTTGCACAGTTCTATTTACCCTTCTGGCAAAAAGTCTTTTGTTGGTGTTCGATGATCTAAAGACGATGTTGATATTTACTTTTGGAATTTGTTTCTTTATTTGTTCTGAAAGGCTTTTTTTGAATTATAAGTAACAAGTAACACTCTGAACTTGTTAGTTACACCAATGTCTTCATAAATAATTGTATCAGTTTAGTTGGCTTTGAATTTTTATTCATCTTTATTAGGAGACTTTCGTTCAATATTTTGCGGTTTTAATTTTTTTATGTTGTTTCATGATACACAGGGTGACTATTTGAAAACGAAACAGACGAGATTACAGACGAAATAAATTTTTTCGATAGAAATGCTCGGACAGGTCGATTTCTGTTTCGAGGGGGACAACTTAAGATGTAGGTTCCGGACGCATGGCGCTTCAACTCTTGCTACTACAACCCTCACCCCCAATTTTTGAATAGGGAAGATGGGGTGAGTGATACCTCATTTGAAAGGTTTTTCACAAAAAAACACTACAAGTGCCATGAAAACACCTGTCAGAGCATTTCTATCGAAAAAATTTATTTCGTCTGTAATCTCGTCTGTTTATTTTTCAAATGGCCACCCTGTGTTTCTTCGTATACTGCAAATCCAATCAAATCAAATTTATTATGCTAATTATTACAAACAAATGGTAACAATAATGGTCAAGTGAGATAATCAAAAAAGAAACAATCACAGAAGTTGAACAATTATTATCAGTTTTTTTCATTACATGACCTCATCAGACATAAATTCGTCGACTGAGTAGTAACACTTCGTTGTCAGAAAAAATCTGAGACGTTTCTTGAAACCGTTTGACTGTTTTATTTCCTCCGGAAGGTGATTATATAATTTAATTGCTAAGTAATTTGAGGCTTTCTGTGTTCTACTTATTCTGTGGTAAGGAATGCACAGATCTTGTCTGTAACGTGTGGCATACTGATGGAATTCACCACTTTGGATGTATTTATGCTTATTTTCATGAACATGAAGCAAGCAAGCATAAATGAAGTGGCTGTAAAAAGTCAGAATGTTGAACTTTCTGAAATAGTCTCTGCAGGAGATGGTGTGATTGATTCCTGCAAGAGTTCTTATTGCTCTCTTCTGCTTCAAGAAAACAGTTTTCGATTCGGGTGCATCTCCCCAAATAAGAATGCCATAGGACATGGCGTTGTGGAAAAGAGCGTAGTAGGAATCCATAAGGACGCTTTCAGTTGTTAATCGTTTCAGTCTGTTCAAGAGGAATATCACCGATGATAACTTCTTGGTAAGATTCTCTATGTGAATATCAAATTTTAAATTCTCTTGAATTTGTACACCAAGAATCTTCGCACTTTTGATGTCATTTGATCCAGTATGTTATCGTACCCGCAAAATTTTGGTTTTCTCCCTATTCAATTGAAGACCGTTTGAGTCGAAGCATGATTCTGCTTCTTCGAGGGACCTCTCCGTGTTCGTTCTTACTGAGTGTTTTGAGATGTTCAGAAAGGAAGTATCATCCGCATAGTTACAAACACAGTCACAAGTTATATTGTTTGGAAGGTCATTCAATAAATGATGAAAAGCAATCGTCCAAGTATGGACCCCTGAGGAACTCCTTTACGTATTTTCATCCAGGATGTTCTTTTTTCTTTTATCTGAACCTGTTGCTGTCTACCATCTAGAAAAGAAGCAAGTAATTAAAGAGTTGGGACTTCGTTACCTCCATCAAGACCCTCTGAAATTTTCTCGACAACTTCAAGTAGAGCTGTGATAGTTGATCTCTTTTTTCTGTATCCATGTTGTTGTTTCGTGAGAAAGTTGTTCTTCTCGAAATATTTTATTAATCTGTTCTTTATTAAACTTTCCATTATTTTCGAAAACATTGGGAGAATTGATATCGGTCTGTAATTACTGGGCAGGCTCTTATCGCCACATTGTTTATAAACAGGAATATATGAAACCGCAAACTATAAATTCATCAGAGCTCACTATGATGTTTTTCAATTATTTTAAAAGACCCTTTATGATCATGAAACTATGTTCAAGCTCTCATATTGATTATTCAATTCTTTAATTGAAGGTTTTCGGCACGTGTCTTCTGCGCAAAACTCCCAATTTCGGAGGCAGGTCCCGTACATAGAAGGGGTGTAAGTGGCATCGCACGAATGTGTTGGCAAGACGGGTTAAAAAAGAGCGTGTGGCACTCGTGACCCATTTTCGATTTCGACTTAGGTAAAAAAAAATTGGAGAAAGGTGCATCGCTCTGCGGGCGCAACTGACACTAGGGTAACGGAATCTTGAAAATTGGCATATCTCCACCCTTGCACGAAACCGCGGATCGTTAAGGGGCATAAAAAAGTGTTTAGTTCGGAACATTATAACGGTTGTTTGGTAGATTCAAGATTAGCGTGGTTCTGCTTTGTTTCACGATTAATGTGGTGGAAGTAATAATAATAATAATAATAATAATAATAAGGCCTTTATTTCTTTAACAGAAATCTCAAGGGGAAGTTCACCCATGGGTGTTCTACCACTTAACCCTTGTTGTGACATAAGAAAAAAAATTATAATAATGAACACACTGTGTGCAATCTAACTTAAACAATAACAAAGTATGAAATAACAACATATTCTTTCTTTTTCTTACTCTCCCGGAGATTAAAGAGAACTAAGCAAGTATTCCCTGATTTCATTTTTGAATTTGCAATCTCCAAGTTGTTTTATTTCATTGGGTATCATGTTGTACAATTTACAGATGTTGTATCTGAAACTTCTCTCAAAGGTTGAGGTTCTATGATGCGGGCATGTAAGTATATTTCTATATCTAATATTTACGTTGTGGACATCAGCTCTAAGTTGCAACTTATTGAAGAGATAAGGTGGTCTTCTCTTCACTATTATTTTATGGAATGCACAGAGAGCATGATAATTAAAACGAAGTCTCATAGGAAGCCAACCCAACTCCACCAGCTTATGAGATACATGTTCAAATTTTCTAATTCCGAAGATAAACCTTATACAGTTGTTCTGTACACGTTGAATTCGATTGAGAGAGTCCTGATCCAGACAAAAGCTATACACAGGAGAGCAGTAGTTGAATTTAGACAGAATTAGACTTTCGCACAAGAGTTTTTTTGTGTAGATGGGTAAGTAAGATCTATGCGGATATAACACTCTTAAAGCACCATAAGCTCTTCCAACAGTATTCTCCACATGCTCGCGAAACCTCAGCGAATCATCCATAATCAATCCCAAATTTCGGGCACTATCGACGAAACCGATAACATCATTCGCAACAGTCAGCCTGAGATTGTCCTTGACGAGCTGTCTGCTGTTTTTAGAACCGAAGGCAAGGGCGAATGATTTTTTTGCATTCAAAGACAGACCATGTCTTCCAGCAATCTCCCATAACCGATGTAAGTCCTCATTGAGTTCGATAGCTGCATTATTCATTTCAGAAACAGAGAAATCGACATAGAGCTGAAAGTCATCAGCATACATATGAACCTTGCAGTGACGAATGAATTTCACAAATTGGCTGGTATACAATATGAAGAGAAGTGGGCCAAGAACTGAACCCTGAGGAACCCCATTCGGTACGATCTTTGCTTCAGACATTCTTGCACCCAACCTAACAGTTTGCGACCGACCACTCAGATACGACTCGAAAAGATTGAGCGCTCCCTCACACATTCCACAAGACCTCAATATTGCAAGGAGAATGCCATGCCTAACCGTGTCGAATGCTTTGCTGAAATCAAGAAGCAGTAAAGCTACACATTTTGATTCATCGATATATCCAAGAATATCATCGGTAACATCCTGAAGAGTGCTAGTAGTACTATAACCCGGTCGGAACCCGGATTGAACATCAGGTATGATACTATTTGATTCCAGAAATTCTTGAAGTTGTTCCGCTATTATTTTTTCCATTAATTTGGACAACCCTGATAAAACACTAATCGGTCTGAAATCTGATAGTTCCATAGGCATACTGCATTTTGGAATGGGGGTGACCAGAGAGTATTTCCACAAACTGGGAAATTTTGAATCTAATATGATGGTATTAAAAATATTTACAATGAAGGGAAGAATATGAGGACAACAAATTTTGATGAAGGAAATTGAAAGGTTATCATAACCTGCCGCACTGTTCTTGATTTTGTCAGATGTTTTACAATTGTTCCTTCATCTACGAGCTTGAAACAAAACTGATCCGAACATATAGGATTGTTGTTATAAAAGTCAACAGTAGAAGTGTCAGTATTACCACTAGAAAAGCTTAGAAAATAGTCATTGACTTCATCGGGATCCTTTAAATATTTATTGACATCAAGATGTGACTTATCTGAAATCCCCAGTGACTTGAATTCCTTCCACAAATTTTTATTGGAGGTGTGCGTTGCAACATATTGAAAATATAAAGCGTCATTATGAACTTTAGTGTTTCTTAGTTCAAGTTTCGTTTTATCATTTCGAAAGATCAAACAGTGGGTGATTTATTGTGGCAATAATGAATTCTCCATTATCAGTACCAATAATTGAACATTCAATATTCGAATAAAATTATACGGCCTGAATCTTCGAAATCATGTAGGAGAAATTAAACTGTGAATCTTTTGAAAAAGTTAATTCTATTGCGAACTACATACTTTTTATTACCTGTTGTGATATTCGATTTTGTGCATTTGTTTCAAGTTCAGTTAATAAGTATGTATACGCATTCATAAAACCGCATTTCAACAAAAATCATATCATTTTTTTGTCTTTCAGTTTCACACGTTATTTAAGTCATCAAGTTATCAAGTCATCAAGGCTGGAATTTGTACCTCGGTACACATAAATTAGTATACCTTTGGAAAGTAGGTACATTTGGTACAGAGCAATCATTTAATTTCATATCAGAACGGAGAATCCATCTCAAATTATGGAAACCCAACTTGTTTTTGTCCACAAGAATTGGGACAACCATGTGCTTATTCCTTAAATTTTGAGAATCAAACAATTGATAAAAATATAAACTGCTCCACATGAGTTAGGGATATTGACTTAAATTGCAAAAAAATATAATTTAAATGTGATTTTGTGATGAAAATTCATATTAATATAATTTCAAGTTGCAGGAAATTCAATTCATTAGCCTGTAGGTCTGCAGCGTATACAAGGTGGTTAAGAAAATTCGAGTAAAATAACGAAATTTTATTCCCAGAGGATTCAAGCATTTCGAGACTATCAATACAATGTATTGCCTCCACAGGCATCAATAACAGCTTGACATCTTCTTTGCATACTACACAAAAGGTTGTTGAACATTTCTTGAGGAACTTGGTTTCATAAACGGGGATGAAGCTCTCTTAGATCATTTAAGGATTATGGGGTAAGTTGATGATTATCTAATCTTCTTTGGAGCATATCCCATGCATGTTCTATGCAATTCAAATCTGGTGAGTGCGGAGGTATTGATAAATATGGAATACCAAGCTCCTCGCGAGCATTCTCAACTATGGCAGCACGGTGCGGTCTAGCGTTATCGTATAGAAATGGAGAAGTTTCACCAATAGCAGCGTGGAAATTTGGCAAAACATTGTCAATGACATGCTCCCTATAATGTAAGGCGGTAAAATTTTCAGGAGAAATGTGTAGATTTGTGCGTCCGTTGAAGCATATCCCGACCATATCATAACACTTCCCCCTCGGAATGGATTCATTTCTTGGACATAGCGACGGGATTGTCCATACCTTATTCTTCGAAAATCTGAAAATCGTCCATATCTGGATTCATCAGTGAAAAGGACACTACGCCATTGATCGTTCTAATTGATATGTTGCCTTGCCCATTCCAGTCCTTGACGTTTATAGTCACATGTTAATGGAACTCCTCTAAATGGACGTCTAGAACCTATATTCACCTCTTTCAAACGTTGTCTGATGGTTTCGATGGGAACTTGGACCCCACCTGCATTTTGGCATTCTACACGTAGATGTAGGCTTTCTTCTCGCCGAAGCGGTGATGAAACGATCCTGAGCAGATGTTGTTTTTCGTCGCTCACCAAGCCTTGGTCTTTCCAACATGGAACCTATCGCCCTGAACCTATTCCAAAGTCGAGATATCACACTTTGGCTGACTTGGAGCCTTTCCGCTACAACAACCTGTGTTACTCCACCCTGTAGCATTCCGATAGCCCTATTAGCCTCAGGGTTAGTTAATTTACGTCTTGGCATTTTCAGAAAACTCGTTTCAAATCGAAGCCGTTGATAAACTGACTGTATTTCAAAATAAGAACATTCATGAAGCATATGCAAAGAACCAAACTCCAGAAAAATGTGACCAAATTAACGAAATGTCTCATACTGTTTTTTATTGGATTGATTCGAGTTGTTATTGAGTTTCAAATGATTTTACTGCGATTTTCTCGAAG
The DNA here is from genome assembly GCA_038502775.1 of Hippodamia convergens. Lineage (NCBI taxonomy): Eukaryota > Metazoa > Arthropoda > Insecta > Coleoptera > Coccinellidae > Hippodamia > Hippodamia convergens. The sequence continues at coordinate 2,317,509 of CM076607.1, forward strand.
ATTACATACTTTTCAAAACGATTGAATACGATATCCCTTACTCTTATGGAGCAGTATATTTCTATTTCGTGTACTGTCGTGTACTGTCCAGTTTCCAAGAGTTACTTAAATTTTTCGCAATTCGTTTTCAGCAACATTGGTCTGTTGTGATTTGTGATATTGAAAAAAAAAAAAACATCGGATTTTTGATTGTGAAAAAAACATTAACAAGAGACGAATAAGATATTTATTATTATCTGAATAAAATTCCAACAGAAATCATACAAAATAGATTTTTTCGATTTTTTATCAAATGGATTGAGATGCATTTTATAATTATTTTATTTACATAAGTATTCGGAATCCAATTATAATGAATATAACTCTGGTGAATTGACTGAAGTAAGATTCATTTTTGGCCTGGACACAAGATATTTAGGGTCGGAATCAGGGTGTTGAAATTCTGTTGTCTTCATCTCGTGATTTCTGGTGTTCAAAGACGCTTCAGAATTCATAATCAAGTTTTCAATTTTTTGATGAAAAAAACACACAATTACTGCTACTGTCTTTGCCTCTAAAATAAAGGGTACACTTCAAAGAGGCTCGGATATCCTTAATTTAGGTCCATATAACCCAATGCTTGAGCCTCTTTCTGATTTTGATTCATCAGTGTACCATATGGATGACTTCGTGTCCAGACGATGATAATTTCAAATGGCATTCCGAAATGGTATAAGATTGGCAGACATCCGATGGTTTTGCCAAGAGGTTTTAATCTAGTTCATTCAGTATCCTCATATGTCCAACCCAGGAGTTGCAGGTCATGTTGAGCATAACATATGGGAACATTTTCTAATTTGAAATCACCCCCGACATGACAAATTTGGAAAAGAAAATATTCTCGTCAGTTTATAACAGTGTGACTGAATATGTACTATACTGGAGACGATATGTAGATGACGTGTTTTGTATTTGGACTGGCTCAGATTTCGAGCTTGAATTGTTTTTCCAACTGATTAACTCTTTGTATGTGTCGGTTCAGTTCACATTGGAAATGGAAAATGAAAATAGGTCGTTAAACTTTTTGGATATACAGATAAAAATAGCAGAAGATCATTTGGAATTTGATGTGTATAGAAAACCTACTTTTTCAGACATCCTCATCCATAATAGTAGTTCACATCCATATAAAATAAAAATGTCAGCTTTTCATTCCCTGGTACAGCGTCTAATATCAATACCACTTTCAACAGCTAATTTCGAAAAAGAAGTGGAAGTGTTAAGGACATTGGCATTAAACAATGGTTTCTCTCCCAATATATAATAGATAAATTAATTGACAAAAAACAATATCAAAAACTATTATCAAGTATATACCCCACCGAAATTAATAACTGTATTGATAAATTTGCTTATATAAACTATATCCCACAAATAAGCGACAATATTTGTAGTAGATTAAGACGGAATAAAATTGACATTGTATGTACCAACAAGAAAAACTTAAAATCAATGTTTTATAATGGAAAGGATAGTTTAACAACTTTTGAAAAAAGTGGTGTCTATACAATTTTTTGTGACGAATGCCCAGCTTTTTACATAGGTCAGACTGGTCGTTCTCTTAAGATAAGGGTTGATGAACATAGAAAGTCAATTCTTCAAAACAAATTGACAACTGGTTTTTCTGATCACTGTATCACTTGTAACCATTTCATAGATTTTAATAAAACAAGATTATTGCATGAAGGGGAAAAAAGAAAAAAAAAAGCAGACGCCTAGATCTTTTAGAAATTTTGGAAATATCTTCTGCTTCAAAATATAAACAACCAATTGTGAACGATCAATTAGATTTCCGCTTATCTCCGGTTGTTTGATGTTTATTTCTTTGACTTGTGCGTTTACTTTTCAGTCTTGAGAATGGGTTAAAACCCGAAACAAGTCGACATTGTTAGATGTTTAATTTATTAAATATTGTGAGCGTAGTCTTGTGTTCTTTTATTTTTCAATTGACCAAAGATGTTTCACCAAGTGTTGAGCGAGGAATCAATTTCGTTAATTTGAAATCACCCTGTACCAACAGAGTAATTTTCGGAGCACGACCAAAAAAAGTTTCATCCAGTATAATTACAATCCCTAATTAATTAAATATTGCATTTTGGCCATAGATCTCCCCGAATGTTGCTCCAGGGAGCGGCTTTAATTGATCGAAAAAAAAATTAAGAGAAGTGACTCATCCCCATTTTTTATACCGGGAAGCTCTACCACAATAAGGTTTCAGCGATAAGCACGCATTCTTCCACGCACTGGCACGCGTTACGCAGGGTGCGTAACCCTTTCAGGCTGACATTCGATGCTGGAACAAAGGCACGTGGAATCGGGTTTTTTTTAGGCGCGTCCGCGAGCCAAACGGGGGCCTTAGGGTCGGGGCCCTTAAGGGTTACCGGCCCCGCGGCGTGCTCACCCTCGCGAAACCTTGTAAAAAATTCTACCCTCAGTTTTTTAACCCCACGGAACTCGTCGCAACTATCTTTCGGGACGACGGATTTGAATGCCTAATGAAATACGTTTTTTTTTACGGTGTGAGGGTGGTTGGAGTTGGAGATCGTGTTTAATGTCTTTGGGAGGATCAGATTCGATTTTCGGAGTTATATTTGCTCATTTATGGGGTGATTCAGTAACAAACTTCGCATTTAATATCAAACAGAATCTGCTTTTGAATGAAGATGAAGGGTCTTCAACCTCTTGGTTCCTGTATTAAGGGATGGTGAAATTAAAGAAAAAAACAGGATTTTTCCCTATAACTTTCATGCTAGTGGATGTATTGTTGTCATTTTTGAGCATGTTAGATTTTCGAAATTGATTCCTAGCTCAACACTTTGGTCAATTGAAAAATAAAAACACGAGACTACGTTCACAATATTTTAATAAATTAAACAACTAATAAGTCGACATGTTTCGGGTTTTATCCCATTCTCAAGACTGAAAAGTAAACGCATAAGTCAAAGAAATAAACATTAAACAACAGATGTTAAAACCGGAGATAAGCGAAAATCTAATTGATCGTTCACAATTGGTTGTTTATATTTTGAAGCAGAAAATATTTCCAAAATTTCTTTTTTCCCCTTCATGCAATATTCTTGTTTTATTAAAATCCATGAAATCTTTACAAGTGATACAATGATCAGAAAAACCAGTTGTCAATTTGTTTTGAAGAATTGACTTTCCATGTTCATCAACCCTTATCTAAGAGAACGACCAGTCTGACCTATGGAAAAAGCTGGGCACTCGTCACAAAAAATTTTATAGACACCACTTTTTTCAAAAGTTCTTAAACTATCCTTTCCATTACAAAACATTGATTTTAAGTTTTTCTTGTTGGTACATACAATGTCAATTTTATTACGTCTTAATCTACTACAAATGAGGTCGTCTATTTGTGGGATATAGTTTATATAAGCAAATTTATTAATACAGTTATTAATTTGGGTAGGGTATATACTTGATAATAGTTTTTGATATTGTTTTTTGTCAATTTATTTATCTTTAATATGGGGAGAGAAACCATTGTTCAATGCCAATGTCCTTAACACTTCCACTTCTTTTTCGAAATTTGCTGTTGAAAGTGGTATTGATATTAGACGGTGTACCAGGGAATGAAAAGCTGGCAGTTTTATTTTAGATATGTTAGATTTTGTTGCTTCAAATAATGTCGTCCAGGGGTAGTCCTACACTTTGACACCCCTAACTTCTACGCTTAGTATGTTCATGAAGAATTTGCTTCATTTTAAAATTCCTCATTCGTTTTAGAAAAAAGTGTTCCCAAGTGCAGAAGGCATTGATATTTTTACACGAGTTCAAAATTCAAATGAACGAGTATTAAAATGAGCTTCTGTTCGCGTATCATGCATTATTTTCTTCAATTCGTTGAACTTTTATCGAAAGTAATGAAATATTTCCATGGATATCGTATTTTGTCAATAGGTTTAAAAAAATTGCTGAATATACGAATTTTACTTCTAATATCCTTTTCATTAATGAAGCCGGCTTTATCAAAGATGAAATTTTCAACTTTCATGATAGCCTTACTTTGGCAGATGCAAATCCACACGTCATTAACAGCATTTTAGTATAAATGGCTAGATAGTTTAGGAGATCGTTGATTAGAAACTATGTTCATATGAAATTTCTTATTTATATTTCGGGATCTATAATCAAAAATATTGAAATGTTGTTTTTTAACATCCGGTATATGTGACATACGGAATTGTCTCGTGGTTGGCCTCTTTTTCTCTGTATTTTAACAACCCATCGAAAATTTTCCAACTGTTCATTGAATTTACAAGAAACCGTTATAAATAATATCGTGTGATCTTTGTTTCGGTAAAAAAAATTCAAAGTGATGAATTTCAACACAGTGAGGTGTGATTAACTTTTTTTCCATCTACTGAACATTCAATTAAGTAGATTTTATGAGGTCGGTATTTTTCGTGAAGAGTATCTTCATATTACTTGAAACTTTGAGAACCACTACTTATTTGTTTCTTCAGTTTTGTAGCTTTTCTTTATTTCATGGAATCTGGGAGCGAAGGCAAAGCTCATTTGCATCAGAAGAAATACTATTTTCTGAAAAATCTATTCTTCTTAATTTGTGAAAGAAATAGATAGTGGAATTAGGAGTTTCAATACGATGAATTTCATGAAAGTGGTGAGAAATTAACGTTGATTTTCCAATCAGCCAATATTCAATTATGTGAGTTTTTTTAACCTTATGGATTAATTTCTTTGTGACACACTTTTGGTTTCATTCTTTAAATAAATTCAGTTTCATTCTTTGGTGTATCTCAAATTTTTCACATAAAAAAGCAGATTACATGAAATAAAGAAATATACATGATTGAATGTTGGGTAGATAAAAAATCAAAGTTGATTACTTACCACTTTGATGAGATTCTTAATATTGAAACTGATCATCCCTAACATGGGCCCATTTCACAGAATAATAATAGGAACGAAATGTTCAGAACATATATTTCGTTTGATAAAAGATAAAAATATGAGCCTTCGTTTTGCTTGCAGATTCCATTTAATAAAGAAAAGCAACATAACTAACAAATGAAACAGAAAATGTGTATCAAAGTTGCAAACATCATAAATCAACATCTTAAAAAAACAGATTCCCAATTTAGTAGAGAAACGGTCTCTAAATCAGTCATATTGAAGAAATTATTTTAAACATAATTTTCTAATTCGAGTTGGTGATTTCGAACACTTTGCAGAGTTTATTGCAATTATAGTGTTTGGAATTGAGGATATATTTAGTGTTTTGAACAATTTTTGTTGTGTTAGATTCGTATTACGTAGCTAATTTCAGTTTTTATGGTTGAAAAAAAAAGACTAATAAATTGCCCTTCCGCTATTCTATATTCTATGGTCACAACCCATAATTTTCCTTCACACTAGTTGTCCTTTGTGCATTTTCTGTTCATGAATTTTTTTTGGTAATTTTTTATTAGGCACTACAGACCACATAATTCAAACTTCACTTTGAATCTTTTTCGGTCCATTTTTTAAATTTATTGACACATAGGTATGAATCGTTTATTCGCAAAACTATAACACAATTTACGAAGAGCGTACCTGATGATGATTCTGCTCATCTGATAGAAACAGCTTAAATAATGATACCAGATAATTTTTTTCATGACACAGTCCATGCGACGTAACTGAAAAATTTACAACTACTCAGTACCTACTTCTTGAAGCCGCATCTCTTCAAACTCTTGATGGTGAAAATATTGGGTTGAATACCATTTATTGCCGGCTATACATAATATATTGTTAAGCACTGATTGCAAACTTGTTTTTTCTAATTCAGATTCCTTCGAATTTCATAACTCTGTCAGAACTATGTATTTTAACTACTTTGAAATTTTACCAACTGATTTGAACTTTTTCCAACTGCTTTGGAATTTTTTCAAACTGCTTTGAAAATTTTCCAACTGCTTTGAAATTTTTTCAACCCTTTTGAAATTTCTTCTAACTGCTTTGAAATTTTGCCAACTTCAATCAACCCCCCTTCACTATCTTGGCCCGTCCCTGTGCAGAATTGATCTCATTTTTTCGTTATGTCGCCTTAATATTCTGAGGTTGTCGTTCAAAGCTAGACTTATGTGTGTAATTTTTTGATTTTCTATCTTTCTCTTTTTTGTTATTAGTCGTTCAGTTGAGATGCAATTCATGCTCTCTTTCTTTCATAGATCATTACATTTCTATCATTCTATTATTCTTCTGCATTTTACAATTTATCGATGTTTGGCATTATGACTAAAATGTAAGCCTTATTCTTTCCATAAGTTTTTCAAACTATGAAATAGTATCATATGATCTCCCAGTACCACTCCTTATTCAACTTCAATTTGATAGCAAAGCTCGATGTTGTTTTTTTTTTTTTGTTAGGTTATCGCTTTATGTTGAAGAAGGTTCATTGTTACGACTGTGGCTTTTGTCGTTTAGTTGAAATGTATTTTTGACTTCATTCCTTTAACAGATCATTTTTAATTATCTTATTTCGCCTCTACTGACGAGGAATTCATGCCTAGTCCTTTTATATGTTTATAAGTTTGTCAAGTTATGAAATAGTATTGTTAGGGGGCAATACCATTTGGCATAATCATTTGGCTTCAGAAGATGATGACCTACTCATCACAAATTCTTTGTGAAAACGATTTTTGGTAAAAACCTAATTACTTAATTTAAAAGAGCTCTACCACCTGTTAAAAATTAAAACACACGTTGGAATCCACCCCGTATATCTTCGTTATCTCTTTGTTTCCATGTTCGGATCCACTCGCAATTTACATTTCCCGGAAAAATCGTCCTCATCCATCAGTTCGTTTTCCTCCGTCCTTACTTTCCCTTTAAGGAGAGCGGCAAGATCCTTAGGCCGCGTTGCCACGACGTAGGCACCTGCTGTACACAGAGCAGTTGCTATAGAAACACATACTCATCCGGGGATAAAAAAAGCGAGGGTGAAAAAATCGTGGGGGTGACTCAAATAAAAAAACGGATCAATATTAACTCTTTGCCGCTACGCGCGACTGTCTGATTGTGCTCTGGCGGCCGTGTGCTGAGTAAAACTCTTTACTTGATTGTTATGCCGGTCGCTCGCTGAGAGAAAGACGTGCTGGGTTCGCAGAGCCATCATCCGTATTCACAACTGCGGAGGAAAGGTCGAAAATATACCGTAGGAAATATTTCTGGTTCATTCCCGATTGTGCCTTTGAACAGAAGTTATGTCATTTGGTCTTAATTATTGAAGATTGGGCCGAACGTTGTATCCAACGATCATGGTCAAATTTAACTCCCAGTCTCTGAAACAAAAATGAATTACGGATATTTTACATAATACACTGCGCAAAAAATTAACGCACATTATGGAAATCTCAAATTTATTCTACAACTGAAGATGTTGTTGATGATAATTATTTTTATCAGAATTATGCTTGCACTTACAACGTTTTTCTACAATACAGATGTTTTTCCCAGCAGGAATAATAAAAGATTATATTTTCAGATTTTGAATGTATTGGCTCTATTCTAAAGTCAGTTGTTCTCGATCACTTCTAGTGATCAATAGTTTTTCTTTCGTTTGATTTTCTACACTCGATCGCTATTCGAAACACGCAATTTGACCCAAAAGGAATGTGCCCAAGCGGTAGTTTTGCGAGAAGAAGGGTGGACATACACAAGAATTCCAGAAAGGTTTGGAGTTTCCCATACAAGTGTGCCCAGAATTTTGCAGCTATTCAGGGAGACAATATGAATGTCCGAAGACCAGGACAGGGTAGACCACGGGTAACAACTGCCATTCAAGAACGGTACTTGAGAGTTTCTTCGTTGAGACAACGGTTTGCAACCAAAATCAGCTTGAGCAAATGCATAGGGTGCAAATTAGCACTCAGACAATAAGAAATCGTCTCAGAAAATATGATTTAAGGCCTCGTGTCGCGGCAAAGGCCCAGCTCTTACCCCAGCCCATCGAAGGGCGCATTTGGATTTTGCGTGAGAGCATATCCATTGGGAAGAGGCCGATTGGGAAAGAGTTCTCTTCACAGATGAGTCTAGATTCTGCCTCTACCATTGTGATCGACGTTCCCTTGTATACAGACATCTACATGAAAGATATGCTCAGCGTAATTTCGGGAATACTACTGGTTTCGGGGGAGGATCGATTATGGTATGGGGTGGAATATCTTTGACTGCTCGCACAGACCTAGTGATCGTTGATAATGGAGCTATGAATGCTGATAAGTATATGAGGAACATTGTTGAAAAGCATGTGGTGCCATTTGCCCCATACATTTTTGAAAATTTCATTTTTATGGACGATAATGCCAGACCCCATCGTGGGCGCATCGATGAGGAGTACCTTGAAGAGGTTGAAGTCTCTTGAATGGAATGGCCAGCAAGAATTCCAAATCTCAATCCTCTTGAGCAGGTTTGGGACAACCTCAATAAGTTCTGAGGAGTTCAGAAAAACATCCAGCTACTCTTAATGAATTAGGAATCCAACTCGGAGAAATCTGGGAAGGATTAGATCAGAACATTTTAAGATCACTCATTTTGAGTATGAACCGTCGTTGCCGAGCTGTAATTAACGCAAATGGTGGAAATACCAAGTATTAAATCACGTATCAGCATTTCAGTATTTTGAAAATTGTTCATTTCTCTTCTTTCACATAAGATTCGTTGAAATTCTGAATTTTTCTTCCATTTAATGTGTCTTGTTTCGTTCAAAACCTTCCCGAGAGAACATAAAAAATAAGTTATGAAGTCAATGTAGAGTTAACTTTCATTGAAATTGAGATTTTCACAATGGGCGCTAATTTTTTTGGGCAGTGTAGAAGAAATAACTTGTGCTCTAATTCGTCACGGGTCAATTATTTCCAAAAAATTGTCGCTTAACTGAAACAAGAAAAAACACTTCGAACTATCTAACTTTGTAACGTTTTCGAGTCTATATCAGAGACATTCATCGGACAGATTCTTAATTTGATTGATCAATTAAAAAATTTCGGAAATATGCAAAGACCTTCCTTCAAACGTGAGCATAGGCGGAAATAGAAATAGAAAAAGCCCTAAATAACATAAATTCCTAATTATCAATTGAATAGAAGACGATTTATGGTGACTTTTGAAGGATCATCGCGTCCAAAGGACCGCACATAATTGGATAATTCTTTTTTTGTTTGTTGTGTTCGTTATAGCCCAGGCAAAGATTTCGCAATATAATATTTCAGTAAAAAGCACTTACAAGAATGAAATAGTATACAACATTACTAGCAAGGTAAAAGGGTTTTTACAGGCGAATGGAGCCAGTAAAACCCGTTACCTTGCGTGTATTGTTTTATATTTTATTTGTATCTCATTAGTAAAAAGGTTGTATAAATTCCGAAAAAATCTCAATAATTTGTCGCAAATGTCGTAAGCTATGGGAGCGTTGCCATGAACATGTCTGTTTATTTTTCTTTACATTTGTTTTGGCGAAAGCGAAAATGAATGTACCAAAAGAAATTATCGAGGCAGCCAGCAGTGTAGCATCAAGTTTATTACCTGCAAAATCAGCTTCAAGGTACGAGCGAGAATACGACGACTTCAAAAAGTGGCAAAACAAAACTGAGTAACTGATTGGGGTAACTGAAGATGTTTTGTTGGTCTACTTGAATCAACTATCAGCTAGATTCAGCCCTAATACTTTATGGGCAAAATGGTCTATGCTGAAAAGCTGCTTGGAAATGAAAGAAAATGCCCCTGTTCGCAGGTTTATTTTCCTCAAAAAATTTATTGAAAAATATGACGTTTAGTTGTCATTTGCAGATTTCAAAAGTTAATGAATGAGCGTTATACGCCAATAAAGGCCAAGGTATTAAGTAAAGAAGAGGATGAACAATTTCTTTTCACCAGTGCTTGCTGGCGAAAATTGTAACAATATTTGGGATTTTTGGATGTTGTCGATGTGACGAAATTCTCTCCTTAAACACGAAGGAGTAGAAGATATGGAAAAATACGTTATTGTGACATTGCGGCAAACAAAAAATTTAACAACAAGAAGATTCACCATAACCGATGATCGCTGCAGCTTCAAGCAATGCATGTTATACAGAAAATATGTAAATCTTCGGCCTCCTGGAACAGAAAGCCAAAGATTTTTTTTGACATACCGACATGGAAAGTGCATTTCCCTTAATGCTGGCCAACACACTATTGGTGGTGTCCCAAAGCAAATAGCGAAATATTTGATTTAAAAGACCCAGAGTTATACACCGGCCACTCCTTTTGCAGAACTGGAACCACTATGGTTGCGGATTCGGGTGGAGATATTTTAGCACTAAAGCGTGCAGGAGGGTGGAAGAGCACCGAAATTGCGATGAGTTATGTCGATGATCCGGTCAACAAAAAAATCGAAATGTCTAGCAAATTATTTGGTAGTAAGGAGAGTACAAATGTTCTGCAGTCCTCGAGTTCAGCAGTTTCTGAGTCAACTGATGGTTCATCATCATCAGTATCAACTCTCTCATCATCAAAAACCTGTGTTACTGGAAATAACAATTGTACCATGATTTTCAACATATATGACGATAAAACAAAATTTTCTAATGTAAATAATACTACTAACTTGTGAAAATTTTGCAAGTTAACTGTCAGTTTTTCAAGTTAGTGACTTGATAAAATAAACTTTCTTGATTAATATTGTGTTTTTGGAAACTGACGTTTACAAATGAGAAACAAATAAATACAATTTCATTTTTCCTGGAATCACAGAGTTGAATTTGTTAGGATTTTTGACACTTGGGCAAAAACAGTGAGCAGAGTCTCTGCAGTGGGGTTATATTGAGTAAATGGAAAATCCAACCCAAAACATTTTCATGTGAAATATTGCCAAAACGAGGCCGTATTTCTAACATTGTCAAAAAGTTATCAAATCTCATGTAGATCCAAGCGGCTAACTCTACACTCTTCATCTTCACAAGTCCTTATTTCACAAAACCTTATGTCTTGGTCAAAATGAGTGACTTGGCCGTTTCTCTTTCGCCACGTGAGCTCAAGGTAAAAAATTCATTCGCTGTTCGTAACTTTTCTGTTATACAATAGTTCTTATAGTTACGAAACGGCCAAGTCACTTTTTTGACCAAGGCATAGAGTTTCGTGAAATAAGGACTTGTGAAGATGAAAAGTGTAGAGTTAGCAGCTTGGCTTTGCATGAGATCTGATAACTTTTTGACAATGTTAGAAGTACGGCCTCGTCTTGGCAATATTTGACATGAAAATGTTTTGGGTTGGATTTCAATTCTTTTTGTGCGTTGCTTATGACAAAATCCTTTCATTTTGTTAATTTTTTCCATAATAATAATAAAAAAAAATATAATTATTGCGAGATTTATTTCAAGTCGAACTAATTCACAATGTACGAAGTATAAAAATATATCTTTACCTAACTAGGTTTAAGCTGCGATGGCGATATATTCATTATACCTACAATGATCACAACGGGAAATTGCACAATGGAAACTGTGGTTGAAGTTATTACAGGGAAATTGTTTCTGGTGTAAATAAACATGAAGCGTTTTACGAGCGCTTTATTTTATCCCCTCATTCAAAATGTAGGGATTATTTTCCCTGAGAATTCTTGAATATTTTTTTTAACATTTATAAGAAGCAGTCCTCGGTATGTATATCAATTTTCAGACCACTAGCATAAAAATTGGTCTCATACAAACTTATACATCCCCTTGTTCTAAGGGTTGGAGGGTGGAAGTTTCGAGTTTAAGAATTTTTCCGTTGTTTGTGTACTGAAACTAGATGATTTACCAAATTTCAACTTGATAGGACATCAGGAATTACCCTAACAGTTTTTATGATCATCAGTGAGTGAGTGACGAAATCGGGGGGTTTAGATATCTATAAAATCTGAAGTGTACGAGCTATGCACTTGAAACTTTGCACGTTTGATAAGTTCACTACTGGCATTATATCCTGAATTTTGTTCATTTACTCTATTCCAAACTCGAATTAAAAGCCCCCACATTGAGAATAGTTAATAACGATTCCAAAGTCAAATGCTGTTTCAAAAAGTCATACCAAATTGCCACACTCGGAGATAATATGGGATAGATGAAGATAACGAAAACTGTAACTTATATGAAAATCTTTACCAAAACACTTTGAAACTGCATGTTTACATGTCAACTTTGATAAGAATCAACCAAACTAATAATTAAATTGAAATTAATCAGGAAGATTACTACCAAATCCTTCATAAATGATCTGGAAACACAACATCTTGGAAACTTTTTTCGTTTTTCAGTTCTGAGAGTGTATAGTTTTCAGTGTAGTACTCTATATGAGATTAAAAACAGCTCAATGTCTGTTCGATTAATCGATATACTAATTGAATAAGAATACAACGTTGTTCAAAATTCGCGATATGGGTGTCTTGAGGAAACATCTCCCTGCATAGTAGCACTAATGCAAGAACAAACATTTCAACTAATTAACATGTCCAGGTTAAAATAGATGCAGTCATTTTGGAAGGGTCCTTGGTCCTTGTTTTGTCATCTCATCGCTCGACTAGGTATTTAACATATTCGGCAATTTACTAGCTAGGGAAAACTTTGAACGAAATGTTGACGCAAGCCGAAATTAGGGAAATTTCGTGTTTAACTGACAGGTCCAACGTAATAATTTCCCCGTCCGCAATGTTTGTCGAAAAAATTCAAATTAACATAATTCCAACGGAACTGCCTGTATACCCCTCTACTGGACCGAAAATCGATTTTGTTTACTACGCTGAAGATCCTTGACAGATTTTATCGAGATGATCGCTTAAAATCAGAATTTTTTACTGTGAGTTGACCGTTACTTGTAAAGGGGATCAGTTCTAATCCACAAGAGATCAGATTAGTGATAGCCATCGGATTTTGGTGATTCAACAATTGCTTTTGGTTTCAATGGTAACCATCTCAGGAGGGAGACAACTTCGAAGTTCAGTCAATTTTAATGGAAATTCACTAAAACCAATGTTGATTGTTATTTCCACCACGTTTCATTCAATTCATTCATATTCTGCTAAATTTCAGATCCATTTTTGGAACAAAAAAAGAGAAGAGAAAAGTTGTTGTTAATCAACACGTAAAAAAGGTTCAGAAAATGAAAAGTTGAAGGGAGTTTGAGTTCAGTTGAAAATTCTTCTGAGGGTTTTCATCAAGCTGAGTCCTTGCATCAAGTTCATCAAGAATTACAAACAGTATGAAAAAGTGTGCAGAAAAAGTTTTCTTTTATTCCTAGGAACTGAAAAATTATTTTTATTTCAGAGACTGAGAATGAAAACCCAAAAAAGTTTCAGAAAATTCAGGGACGCTATTAATTAGATCATTTCTGATAGATTTGATTCTGATTATGAGGTCAGAAACTCAACCATTATATGGATATACATATTGAACGTTAAAGATTTAAAAAATTAGAGCTCTTAAGTTCTGTTGGTCAATGAGTCGATTCATCATTGGCAAGTGTTATACATTTTTGAATAGCTAAAGAGTTGTAGAAACTTTTGAAATCATCTGCAGAATCAGTTCCTTGATTAAAAAATAAACTTTCCAAAATTGAAAATAAAAACTGAAAATTCTTCAATCCTAAAATTTCTCGATTTTGTTTTAGAAAAATACCTACCTATTTTCCAAAAAAAAAAGGTTGCAATCGGAGCCTTTGCATAAATCGCCACTGTATCAGTATTTTCCTAAAATTTTCAAGACAAATGCATAGACGTCATTCACAAAACAGAAAAAGTTGATAACAATACATACAAATGCCAAAAATTTTAAAAATGAACAAACAAAAAAGGAGACTACTTTATATGATGGCCAACGTTTTGCTAATTCATTTTTGCATCAACAGGGCTCTAGAAAAACATGGTATATCAGAAGTTCGAAAACAATCACAAATTCACAATTAATTGTAAACCTAACTTAAAATGGAAAAAGTAGAATAATTATAATTGGAAACCAAAAATATAAATACACATAAATAGTGATCTTGACTAATGATAGTAAAACCACATCAAATTTTTATGATATTATTCACATCTATGAACTATTGGGTGTTGCAGTTACTTTATCAATCAGCTTGTTCAATTTATTGAGTATTTTTCCACTTTTTTTTTCAAAGTATGTGATGCAGATATGTGCATTCGGAAACAAATAATCAGTCTCAATATATTATCATGGCAAATTATGTAAATTTCTCGGTATTTTTAGGCTGAAGTATATTCATTCCTGGTGCCATTTTTTGTCGTTTGTTAATTTGATATATTTCATATGGGGGTATATTTTGTGCTTTTTATCGATTATAAGGTTTTTGTTTTTTTTTTCGCCTTCTGCATTTTCTATGTATACAGGTCTTTAACTTGTGCATATATTTCAATATTTGGGGTCTTAGGAAATACTTTTTCAAAGAGATAAAATGGGTTTCATAAAACTTTGATTGCACTGTCAAATTAATTGGAGTCACCGAGATTCTTTGAGTTTTCAAGTATGTAATAATTCTATTTTTTCGAAATAGATTTTTCTAATCGCAGAATCAAATTTTTGTGAAACGCGCCCATAGCCTCTGAAACCTGAAGTTTTTTCAAGCATAAGACCTACTGCTTGAACCGTCCAAAAAATGTAGCGAACAAATCTCAATCTTTTGGACAGAGTTGCATTGACCCGAAGTAACCTATTTTTTTATTAAATTGATCTTGATTTTTTAAAAGACTAAATAATTCAAAGAATGTTCATTTCATGAGATTTCACAAAGAATACTTTTATTCTCTAAAATGGCTGAATATTATGGTATAATGTTATGGTCATAATGAAAAAGAAACAACATATGAGTTGAATAATCTCCGTGCAAGATTCATTACATCTATGAGGAACAAATCAAATCTAATGTGAACAAATCAAAGACACCTTGTACATATTCAGCCTAGATGCATTTACAAATTCAACGAATGACATAGTATGTCCTTGGATATTAGTTATAATAAAAGAAATAGTTTTTTATTGGTTTCAAAGCATAACACATAGCATAATCTGTTTACTTATATAAAATAGTTTCTAAAAAAGATCCTGAATTCTTGAACACAATACGTTCCACAATTTAATATTAGAATATACAACCTCTTTTTGAAATGCAGTAAGATAAAAAAATCTCTTAAACTAGGCGGTAATGCATTGAATAAGTTTCTGCCTATTACTCTGAACACTTTTCTCTCTCAGTTGTTGTATGAGGTGGTACATTGAAAGGAAAGATTCTTCTTATATTATTTAAACTCCTGTATTATACAAAATAGTGATGGTTTTCAACCAAAAATATCAAAACTTTATACATAAATAAACAGTGAGTATATTGTTTTATTTTAAACGCTGTAGCCCATTCTAAGCAAAGTCCTTAGTGCTTTCTTCTGCATAGATTTTACATATGAAGAACTCCCCCAAAATAAAATACCAAAAGATTATGAAGAGAAGGTTAATATATTCACGCCTATTCAAGCTAACAAAAAAACTCCGCTGGATTAACGGACTAAATCGGAATCCCATTATCGCACGCAAAAAAATTGACGAAAGTAACAACCTCCGTTTTTGCTGCAAACATCTGTTTTTCGCACCGAAAAAACACGCAGTATTCAAATCCACTTTCGAGTGGCGACATAATAGACACTTACACGGTCGCATAATAACGACCTGGACCTGTCAATCTCCATCATGTTTCCGCCAATTGACTTCCGGCATTGTGTTTGTTGCGATAGCGGTTAATACGGATCGGAAGAAAGAGATTGAGTGGACAAAAGTTAAGGATATGCAGCGGGGTTTATTGTTTGGCTTCGTCTGTCAAAATCGTGGAAGTTGCAACGATTGAGATGTGGCTGAGGCAGCTGGGCGCTGCTCAGCGATGGATACAATTATTTCTTGGTCTGGGGGTTTTTCTAATTTGCTTACCGCTTTCTTATCACGTCGACATCTCGGCCTCGCCCAGCAGATTTGAGGAATTTGCGAACTGGTGGTTGTTCCAACGTTTTTTGGGATGAAAGACCATTTTTTTCGGCAGTTTTATAATGGAGGGAATCTGTATTGATTTCTGTTTTGTGTTCTCTGAGGAATATGCTTTTGAATCAATGTACGTTCAACGGTTATGTTAATTATTTCCGCCACAATCCGTTTCTACAATTCCATGAATATTCCTGAACATTTCCGAAAGAAAAGTAAAAAAAACAAGTATAAGAGAATAAAGTCTTATGATATTATTTAAACTCTCAACCTCTAAAACAGCCACCTCAAGATGATTTCCTGCTGAACTTCAGCAGGGCTTCCTATACAGGGTGTCCCACCGGGAGTGCCCATTAGAAGTTTATGGAGAAATAATAATTCGATCATTTCTAAATTATGCGTGAAGATATGAGCCAAGAAGACGTTTATTTATGAAATATCAGTGGTATCAACTTTCTTATTTCAAATGGAACAGCCTGTATATTATGCCTTTTTCGGATAGATCTTCGAATGCCACATTAATTTTATGTATCACTCCCTATAGCCATCTAGAGCCGGTTTCGAGTTATTCATTGTTTTTCGAAAAAAATTACAAATTGAAGCTTGTAGAACACTGAGAATTCAATGTAAGCGCAACGCACAGTCTCAGATCTGTTTTTTGAAATGGGTTACTGACAAGATATTCAACATAACTCTTAAGAGAAATTAACGTTTTGATATACTGGAAGAAAAATGAGAGTGTCAAAGTTGGAATTGGAAAAAAAACCAAAAACTCGATTTTTTCAAATGGAAACTATATTTTTTTCACTCACATAACAATATGTGAGGTAAAAATAGGTAGAGTTTATTAAGGGTTCCCTATATGCAAAATATACCATTCTCGAGATATTCAGGAAAAACTGTTAGAGTGTCAAAGTTTGAATTCCAAAAAAGGCAAAAATTCGATTTTTCCGAAAGGAAACCGTATTTTTTCATTCCCATTTCAATTTTTGAGGAAGAAATAAGTAGTCTTTTAAGAGTTTCTTATATCTAAAATGTACCATTTTCGAGATATTCAGAAATAACTGTTAGCAACGAGCATATTATAATATTATGATCTATGTTCACCCTTTCATAAGAATCTGTATGACTTTATTCAAAATAATCGAGGTTTGTTCCAACTGAAGAATTTATCGTGCAATGTATTGGCAGAATTCTGGGAATTCGGGAAATATTGAGAAGATGAGAAAAATGTTTGGAAGAAGGTGGACGAAATTTTCAAAATGTGTTGTGATTCAATTCTCTATTCTAATATATCTGAATAAAAGTTTCATGACTTGTTTTATAAGTTTTGCATTACAATTCAAGCTTTCTATATGTATGTCATATTTTCCGAAAAATAACTCGTTATTCATTATGAGCAGTAAAAACTAGTGTTCGTTTACTTTGAACTATGAAATAAGTTCTGAGGAATATCAACAACAGAAGCATGGAAAATTATTCAGAATAAAGTCAAAGATTTTAATGAAAGGGCGAACATAGATCATATTATATTATGCTCGTAGCAGTTATTTCTGAATATCTCGGAAATGGTACATTTTAGATATAGGGAACCCTGAATAGACTCCACTTTTTTTACCTCACAAATTCATATGTGAGTGAAAAAAAAACGGTTTCCATTTGAAAAAATTGAGTTTTTGGCTTTTTTTGAATTCCAAATTTGTCACTCTCATTTTACCTTCCAGTATATCAAAACGTTATTTTCTCTGCAGAGTGACGTCGAATATCTTTTCGGAAACCCATTTCAAAAAACAGATCTTAGATTGTGCATTGCGTTTTCATTGAATTCTCAGTGTTATGCAAGCCTAAATTTGTAATTTTTTTCAGGAAACAGTGAATAACTCGAAAACAGCTCTAGATGGCTGTAGGCAGTGACACATAAAATGAATGTGGCATTCGAAGATCTATCCGAAAAACTCATAATATACAAGGTGTTCCATTTGAAATAAGAAAGTTGATATCATTTCCGGTGAAAGAGGAAGTCATTGATATCCGAAAATTTATTATAAATGAAGGTCTACTCGGTTTATATCTCCACACAAAATTTGAAATTGATCGAATAATTATTTCCCTATAAACTTCTTATGGGCACTCCCGGTGGGATATCCTGTATAGTTAAGCATGATGTTCTTATAGATATTTTAAGATCTTGTGGAGTCTGCCTTTCGCAAGGTGTAAGGTTGGGTGAGAAAGCCTCTCATGCTTGAAATGTTCTGGATGGTGTCCCGCAAGGCTCAGTCCTACTCGCACGATTGGTCATCACCTTGTCGTGGTGTGCGAGCTTAAGTAGTTGTGATGAATCCTGAGAACCATGTTCTTAGGATGAGCAACGAAACCAAGAATGACCAGACCCTCTTCCCTATGTTCCCCCTAATAACATAAGTTTTGTGTGTTTCAGAAGAATGCCAAAGCTCCAAGAAGCAACGAAGGAAGAAAAGATGCCGATTCAAAACGAAGCACCAAGTTTGAATTAAAAAAAAAATCTAGAAACTCGATTTTTTCAAATGGAAACCCTATTTTTCTCACTCACAGATTAATTTATGAGGAAAAACTGAGAGAAGTCTTTTAAGGCTCCCCATATCCATTCTGGAGATATTCAGTAAAAACTGTTAGAGTATCAAAGTTTGAATTCAAAACAAGCCAAAAATTTGTTTTTTTTTCAAATGGAAACCTAATTTTTTCCACTCACATATCAATTTGTGAGGGAAAAATAAGTGGAGTCTCTTAAGGGTTTCCTATATATAAAATGGACAATTTTTTAGATATTCAGCAATAACTGTTAGCTACGAGCATAATATACCTAATATGTAGGGTATCTAATTCATTTGTTTCTCATTTGTAAATGTCAGTTTCCAAAAACACAATATTAATCAAGAAAGTTTATTTTATCAAGTCACTAACTTGTAAAACTGACAGTTAACTTATTATGTATTATTTACATTAGAAAATTTTGTTTTATCGTCATATATGTTGAAAATCATGGTACAATTGTTATTTCCAGTAACACAGATTTTTGATGATGAAAGAGTTGATACTGAAGATGGCATCTGTTGACTCAGAAACTGCTGAACTCAAGGACTGCAGAACATTTCTACTCTCCTTACTACCAAATGATTTGCTAGACATTTCGATTTTTTTGTTGGCCGAATCATCGACATAACTCATCACAATTTTGGTGCTCTTCCATCCTCCTGCACGCTTTAGTGCTGAAAAATCTCCACCCGAATCCGCAACCATAGTGGCTCCAGTTCTGCGAAAAGAGTGGCCGGTGTATAACTTTGGGTCTTTTAAACCTAAATATTTCGCTATTTGCTTTGGGACACCACTAATAGTGTGCTGGCCAGCATTAAGGGAAATGCACTTTTCATGTCGGTATGTCAAAAAAAATCTTATGCTTTCTCTTCCAGGAGGCCGAAGATTTACATATTTTCTATATAACATGCAGGGCTTGAAGCTGCAGCCGTCATCGGTTATAGTGAATATTCTTGTTGTTGAATTTTTTGTTTGCCGCAATGTCACAATAACGTATTTTTCCATACCTTCTACATCATTCATGTTTAAGGAGAGAATTTCGTCACATCGACAACATCCAAAAATCCTAAATTTTGTTACAATTTTCGCCAGCAACCACTGGTCATCAGTAGCGTGTGAAAGAAATTGTTCAGCCTCTTCTTTACTTAATACCTTGGCCTTTTTTGGCGTATAACGCTAATTTTTTCGTTTCGGAAACACTATTACCTTTCAAAATCTGCAAATGACAACTAAACGTCATATTTTTCAATAAATTTTTAAGGAAAACAAACCTGCGAGCAGGGGCATTTTATTTCATTTCCAAGCTTTTCAGCATAGACCTTTTTGCCCATAAATTATTAGGGCTGAATCTAGCTGATAGTTGATTCAAGTAGACCAACAAAATATCTTCATTTACCCCAATCACTCTATTTTTGTTTTGCCACTTTTTGAAGTCGTCGTATTCTTGCTCGTACCTTGAAGCTGATTTTGCAGGTAATAAACTTGATGCTACACTGCTGGCTACCTCAATAATTTCTTTTGGTACATTCATTTTCGCTTTCGCCAAAACAAATGTAAAGAAAAATAAACAGACATGTTCATGGCAGCGCTTCCATAGCTTACGACATTTCCGACAAATTATTGAGATTTTTTTGGAATTTATCTAACCTTTTTACAAATGAGAAACAAATAAAATATAAAGCAATACACGCAAAGTAACGGGTTTCACTGGCTCAAGGAGGTTATATCCTCCATTCGCCAGTAAAAACCCTCTTACCTTGCTAGTAATGTTATATACCATATGATCTATGTTCGCCCTTTCCTACTTTCATAAGAATCTCTACGACTTTATTCCAGGTTTGTTTCAATTGAAAACTTTATTGACCAATGTAATGGGAGAATTCTGTCTCAAAATAAATAAGGAAATCCACAAATCAATAATTATTGAGAAGGTGGGTAAAATGTTGGAGAGTGGGTGGACGGAATTTTGAAAATTTGTTTTTATTCAATTTTCTATTCTGATTTATTTGAATAAAATTTCGGGAAGTTTCATCACTTTTTTTATAAGTTTTGCATTACATTTTGAGCTTCCGATCTGCATGTCATATTTTCCGAAAAAAAACTTGTTATTTTTATTATGAGCAGTAAAAAAAACCAGTGGTCGATTACTTTGAAAAATTAACTAATTTTTCAGAAATGTTAACAACAGAAGCATGGCCTAATATTTTGAATAAGTTCACAGATTTTTATGATTATGAAACGGCGAACATAAATCATATTATATTAAGCTCGTAGCAGTTATTTCTGAATATCTCGAAAATGGGACATTTTAGATATAGGAAATCCTCAATAGACTCCACCTATTACTACATCACAAATTGATATGTGAGCGAAAAAAATAGCGTTTCCATTTGAAAAAATGGAGTTTTTGGCTTTTTTCGAATCACAACTTTGACACTCTCATTTTACCTCCCAGTAAGCATATCGAAACGTTATTTTCTCTACAGAGTGACGTCGAATACCTTTTCGGTAACCCATTTCAAAAAGCAGATCTGATATTGTGTGTTGCTCTCTCATTGAATTCCCAGTGTTCTATAAGCCTTAATTTCTAATTTTTTTTCAAAAAACAGTGAGTAACTCGAGAATAGCTCTTGATGACAATAGGGAATGATACATAAAATGAATGTAGCAGTAGAGTATCTATTCGGAAAAGTCATAATATACAGAGTGTTCCGTTTGAAATAAGAAAATTCATACCATTTCCGGTGAAAGCAGAAGAAATTGATATTTGAAAATATATCATAAATGAATGTTTTTTCGGCTTATATCTTCACACAAAATTTTGAAGTGATCGAATTATTAGTTCTCCATAAACTTATAAAGGGCACTCCCACACTGTATAATCTGAATATATTGAATTTCGAGAGTATTTCACAAAACTTGACTGAGAAATAGTTGCAGAGGGCAAAAGAACACATGCCCATGTTGCAACTTGTTCTAAAATATAGTCTTCCATTCAGCAAGAAATCCGTCATTTGAACCATAAAAAATAAACCGTTCGTGTACAGAAACCTTCAGTTCGCGTTTTCGATATGGCCGTTTGACTTATTTCATGTCATTCCTAACGGTTTGATTATGAACCTTTCATTTCTTCCCTTCATTCTTCAGAATTGAACCAAGAAACTTCAGACGAAACTGAAACAACGAATGAATGAAAAAAAAATTATCACGATACAAAAGTTACCAATCAAGCCTCACTGCATCAATAAGTAGTTAACGTTGATCCCTTCATAGTTTTTTTCATCGTCACCATCAATAGAAGTCTAATTTAGTCGAATTCATTTCTTCTTCAATTCGAAAATACTTTCACTCGCATCTCTCGTTTTTTCATCGATTTAAAAAATTGAACAAGATACAATGCAGCACATAACAAGATTTTCTGGTATTGATACGTCATTTAACGTAGTTCTTTCTTGTTTTTTTTTATTTTTTCATTGTTGACTTCCCTTGTTTTTCACGAAATTCAATCGATCTTGATTTTGTAGCAAATTATCCAATATCGAATGTCGATTCAATGTATTGTTGAGGCGTCATGTTTCAGACAACAAAAGGAATTGTTGCAGATGCAGGTGAGACATATTTTATTCCCTTTTTACGCGTAATATATGTCAATCTAGGTGTGACAGAAAGTGGGTGCTTTTATGGGGGGAATCTTGTTCACTAACTAAAATTGCCTTTTGATGTGTTTGAGAGTTTTTCCTCATTTGTGGAATTTTCAAAATGATCCATATTTTTGTTTATTTCATTTTCAATACTTATTTTTCAAGATGATAAATTTTTCATGCTTGTCTTATTCCTCTGTTTCAAAAAAGAACCAATAAATAGGTACTTATTACTCCAATGAATATCGATCTCTTTATTCAGTCTTTGCCTAAGCATATTGTTTTGACCTTAAATTTTGTGCTCATTATTTTAATTTTTTGCTTTGTGACTACCGATGTACTCTGAAAATATGGGAATATACAGGGTGTCCCACCAGGTGTGCCCATTACTAGTTTATGGAATATAATAATTCGAACAATTTCAAATTTTGTGCGAAGATATATGCCAAGTAATTCTTCATTTATGATGTAATTATGGCTTGTAGAACACTGAAAATTCAATGATTTTCCGAATGTTTTACCGAGAAGATATTCGACGTCACTCTGTAAAGAAAATAAGGTTTTGATATACTCGAGGGTAAAATGAGAGTGTCAAAGTTGGAATTCAAAAACAACAAAAAACTCGACTTTTTCGAATAGAAACCCTATTTTTTTTCACTCACATATCAATTTGTGAGGTAGAAATAAGTGGAGTCTTTTATATCTAAAATGTACCATTTTCAAGATATTCAGAAATTACGGTTAGCTATTAGGAGCATAATATAATATGATCTATATTCACCCTTTCATGAAAACCTCTGTTACTTTATTCAAAATATTGTTGACATGTCTCTAAAATTAGTTAATTGTCCAAAGTAATCGACCACTAGTTTTTTTAGAAAGTTGATACCATTTCCAGTGAAAGCGGAAGTCATTGATATTTAAGAAGATATCATAAATGAAGGTCTACTTATTGGCTTATATCTTCACACAAAATTCGGAAGTGGTCGAATTATTCTTTCTCTATAAACTTCTAATGGGCACTCTCGGTGGGACATCCTGTATATTAACATTACAATTATTATTAATCAATATATTTTTCAGGCCGCCGGAATATTCAATGATTTGGTCCCAAATTATGGTGAATAGATGATTTCAGTACAGTAGAAAAAAGGTGAGTTTTTCAAAGTTTTTGCTTTCTACTAATAAGTATCATTTTTTCTGGATTCTAATTAATTTTTTTTTTGGTTACTCATATGACATCCAAAAATGTAGAAAGGAAATGAACGAAGTGTGATGGTAATTTTAGAATGGAAAAAAGGATGAAGTCAATATATCAAGCAACATATCCTAAGAAAAGACACCAATCTATCAGGAAAATGAGAAAAATGGAATAATTTGTCAAAAATCGAGTTTTCTTGCCTGTATGAGAAAATGATAAAAGTTTTGAATACGTCGAATGTTATATGTAAGTGAAACATTCTTCACATAATTTGGAAAAAAAGGGTAAAATACTCAGTTCAAAATAAAACGGGCTGTTCTTTATCATCATTTCCTTGAAGACCTTCAATTTTGTAAAAAAAAACAAACATCAATAATGACGAACTTGTTGATGTTTTGTCTTTTCGATACCTCATGATGACAAATAAGCATTTCGAGATGCATTGTACGTACATCTTGTCGAAAACAAAAGGACAATTGTTAAGTGGAGAAGATTTTGTTAATATTAGGTAGAAAATGAGTAAATATCTGTATCGTCAACAATTTTTGTGATGGGAAAATATAGAATAACATGAACAAATAAATTGTCGGTCCAAGGACTGAGCCTTGTGGAACTCCTACGATTAGTTTTTCGGTTTGGGAGAGTGAAAAATTTAGGAGCTCAATGAACGTGCTGTTATTTTTAGGTGAATCATCTTATAGGCTTTAGATCCAGACTTCGTCGAATGCCTTCTTTATGTCCAACAGTATCATGAGGATTTTTTCTGATTTTTCCAAATTTTGTATGACGTCAGTAACTATTCCTGTGTTTTCCTTGAACCAAACTTTAAACCATCTTTCATTTTCGATTTTCCTAGATTCTCACGTCCAAAACCTCGACGATTGGTGCCCCAAATCATTAAAATTCTAAGGTCAACTTCCTCCTTCCAACATGCCTTCACAAAATCCCCGAGTCTTAATTTCAACGTTTTCTCGACCCTCTTAAAAACAAGGTCCTCCGGAAAATTGAGTTTATTATTTGACATCGACTGTCAAAATCAGGGATTGCTGCGATTGAGATGTGAAGAAGGCAGCTGAGCAGTGTTCACCGAAAGATACAATTATTTTGTCCTCGTGGGTTTTTTAATTTGCTGATTGTTTTCTGATCACGTCTGTATATACGCACGCACACTGGATTTCAGGATTTTGTCACTTGGCTGCTCTTATAAGGTTTTCAGGATAAATGAATACCTTTCTGGTAGTGGTGGGAGTCCGTATTAATTCATGGTCTACTCTCCCATTAGGTTATAGCAGGCAATACTCAAGATGACGTTATCACGGTGAAATTTTTTTTATATAAATCAAAAAAAGAACATTGGAACCGTTAAATCCAGAAGGAATAACTTTATGAACAATCTTTGGCAACCCTATTTGATAAATGCTATAGAAACAATTTCAATATTTTAGTTTGTATAGAAATACTCTCGAAATTCAATGAAAAACTCAGAGTTTATATCCAGATGACGAAATTTGTGTGTTCAAATTAGGATGGGAAGTCAGAGTTGACAACTACAAAACTAAAAATATGACTGAAAACAATGCTGTGATGAGTTCATTACAGCACTACTTTCAGTACTGTAATGAACTTATTACTCCACTGAAATAGACAATAGAATATTCTTAAACAAATTGCAGAATGAGCAATGAGCTCTTATTCCAACACAAATGCGAAATTCGAAAGAGAGCGACGAAGGGGCGAGTTTTCGAAAGCATGGGTGTTGTAATTGCCTTCTGCAACGAGTATTAGACGATATTTTCTCTATTTCAGTCGAGTTTTGTGAAACACTCTCGGAATTCAAATAAATATTCAGATTAGTGACTTTTGTATTGTATCTTGTCATTTGAAAATTGGCAGATTATGGAATTTGAATTGATTTTATTCGAAAATTGAGAAGATCTGAGGTCAGTACTGACAACCACAAAACGAAAAGTATAACTGAAAACAATCATGTAATGAATTCATTACAGCACTATTTTTAGTACTGTAATGAACTCATTACGATACTGAAATGGGGAATAGTATATTTCACAAGTCCGCAAGTAAGCTTTTTCCGTGCGCGCGCGATATGTTCCCGTGTGAGGCGAAGCCAAACATGGGGCAGTCCCATCTGAGGTTAAAATCCATGAAAATTCCAAGGTCCAAGATATTTAGTTACATTCGTTCTAATTATTTGTTTATTGTCTATTATAATTTCAGTATCTACATAACAACCAAAAGTAACATGTTCTGTTTTCGTAATATTTGAAGTTAGTTCATTTTCTATAAACCAGTCATTCAGTTTTTTCAATTTTACATTCATGCTACTTTGAGCCTGTTCCCAAGTCACTTGATAGTCGAGTACTATTGTATCATCAGCAAAAGCATACGTGTCCTCCCAAACTTCGGAAATATCATTGATATGAATCAAGAACAATAGTGGTCCTAAGACAGTAATTTACTGTATATATTTCTGATAATTTTTCAACAAAGTCATTATTATTATTATTTTCGTTAAAAATTGTCTCTTCCACCGGAGTTTTGAACCCGGTACCTTCCGATCTCAAGTCCGAAGTACTAACCCTCCCAGATCGAAAGAATCCTTTCTCCCTTCGGTACAACCTCGATTTTTAATTTCTACGCTCTCTCTCGGCCAGCGTGAAGACGAAGGCCTCCGGAAAATTGCCTAATTCGCCCAATTACTGCCCCGGGCCTCCGAACGTTATCTAATTCGGATTCCTCAGCCTCCCGGATGCCCCCTGCCCCCCGGCTGCCCCCGGAGGAGAGGAATTCATAACCGAGGAAGCGGCGGCGTATCCGAGGGGGCGATTAAATTAATTTGGCCGTTGTCTAAACAATGGCCGCCCCGTTAATGGTAACCGTTTGCAGGAATTGCCGCCTCCGTTATGCGCGGTTATTTTTTATGTAGATTTTTCGGCGGATCTTCGGGGACGGGGACGCCGACGCTACCCTTTTCGCGGGGACCGACGCTTTTTTACGGCGGCGTCCTCTGACAGCGGACGCCAAAATGTGGGGCTATGGGAGGAATTGCTTCCGTTGAATTGGTTGAATCTGTCGCGGCCATCGTCTTTTCATAATCAGGCAGCTCAATCCTGAGAAACTAGCGAAACGTCGAAAATACACTGAGCAAAAAAATTAACGCACATTATGGCAATCTAAAATTTATTCTACAACTGAAGGTGATCTCAATAATTATTTTTTATCAGAATAATGCATGCATATGTTATCCACTTTCAACGTTTTTCTTCAATGCAGATGTTTTTTCCCAGCAGGAAAAAAAAAGATGATATTATCAGATTTTGAATGTATTGGCTCCATTCTAAAATCAGTTGTTCTCGATCAATTCTAGTGATCAGTAGTTTTTCTTTCGTTTGATTTTCTACACTCGATCGCTATTCAATGCGAAACACGCAATTTGACCAAAGAGGAATGTGCCCAAGCGGTAGTTTTGCGAGAAGAAGGGTGGACATACACATGAATTGCAGAAAGGTTTAGAGTTTCCCATACAAGTGTGTCCAGAATGTTGCAGCGATTCAGGGAGACAGGTATGAATGTCCGAAGACCAGGACAGGGTAGACCACGGGTAATAAACTGCCATTCAAGAACGTTACTTGAGAGTTTCTTCGTTGAGACAACGGTTCGCAACCGCTCGCCTCCTTCAAAATCAGCTTGAGCAAACTCATGGGGTGCAAATTAGCACTCAGACAATAAGAAATCGCCTCAAAGAATATGATTCAAGGCCTCGTGTCGAGGCAAGAGGCCCAGATCTTACCCCAGCCCATCGAAGAGCGCGTTTTTATTTTGCGAGAGAGCATATCCATTGGGAAGAGGCCGATTGGGAAAGAGTTCTCTTCACAAATGAGTCTAGATTCCGTCTCTACCATTGTGATCGACGTTCCCTTGTATACAGACGTCCACATGAAAGATATGCTCAGTGCAATTTCCTCAATACTACTGGTTTCGGGGGAGGATCGATTATGGTATGGGGTGGAATATCTTTGACTGCTCGCACCGACCTAGTAGTCGTTGATAATGGAGCTATGAATGCTGATAAGTATATAAGGAACATTCTTAAAGAGCATGTAGTGCCATTTGCCCATACATTGGTGAAAATTTCATTTTTATGGACGATAATGCCAGACCCCATCGTGCGCGCATCGTTCAGGGGTACCTTGAAGAGGTTGAAGTCTCTCGAATGGAATAACCAGCAAGAAGTCCAGATCTCAATCCGATTGAGCAGGTTTGGGAAAACCTCAATAGAAGGCTGAGAAGAAATGGAGTCAGTTTATCAACGGCTACGATTTGAAATTAGCTTCCTGAAAATGTCAAGACGTAAATTAACAAACGGTGAGTTAAATAGGGCTATCGGAATGCCGCAAGGTGGCCTAACTCAGGTAGTTGTAGCGGAAAGGCTCCAAGTCAGCCAAAGTGTGATATCTCGACTTTGGAATAGGTTCAGGGAGACAGTTTCCGTGTTGGAAAGACCAAGGCTTGGTGGGCGACGGAAAACAACAACTGCTCAGGATCGTTTCATCGCCGTTTCGGCGAGAAGGAAGCCTACATCTACGTGTAGAATGCTACGGAATACTCTTCAAAATGCAGATGGGGGTCCAAGTTTCCATCGAAACCATCAGACGACGTTTGAGAGAGGTGAATCTAGGGTCTAGACGTCTATTAAGAGTTCCATTAACACGTGACCATAAGCGTCAAAGACTAGAATGGGCAAGCCAACATTTCAATTGGAACGATCAATGGCGTAGTGTCCTTTCCACTGATGAATCCAGATATAGACGATTTTCAGATTCTCGAAGAATAAGAGTATGGACAATCCAACGCATACCCCGTAATCGTCGCTATGTCCAAGACGTCCATCCATTCCGAGGGGGTAGTGTTAAGGTATGGGCCAGGATATGTTTCAACGGGCGCACAGATCTACACATTTGTTCTGGAAATATCACCGCCTTACACTATAGGGAGCATGTCATTGATAAAGTTTTGCCAAATTTTCACGCTGCTATTGGTGAAATTTTTCAATTTCTAGACGATAACGCTACCCCAGACTCCTTAAATGATCTGATAGAGCTTCTGCCCCGTTTATGGAACCAAATTCCTCAAGAAATGTTCAACAACCTCGTTTGTAGTATGCAAAGAAGATGTCAAGCTGTTATTGATGCCCGTGGAGCCATATATTGTATTGATAGTCTTTAAATGCTTGAATTCTCTGGGAATAAAATTTCCATATTTTACACGATTTTTCTTAACCACCCTGTAACGCTGCGGACCTACAGGCTAAAATTAATTTCATTTCCTGCAACTTGAAATAATAATAATATGAATTTTCATCACAAAATCTCATTTAAACTATATTTTTTTGCAATGTAAGTCAATATCCCGAACTCATGTGGAGCAGTTTATATGGATTGTGATACATCAAATGAAAGGAAATTTGATTACCTATTCAGCAATGTGACTAAAAGTTAAATTAGTTGTGCCGTTTTTCATCAAAAAATTAGGAAATAATTTACAATTTGTGATTGGAGAGTACTGCAATCGGACCATTATTCTTTAACTTATTATACTAGGAGAATCCAAGAAAACATAGATTTTTCATTTCCAAAGCAGGTCCCTCTATTTTTTTTTTAATTTGAGATTTCTCACCCTTTACACTCCAAACCCTTATAACTGTTTTTTTTTCAATTAGAAGTATATGAATCGTCATAATATATCAAATGAATTTGTGAGCTTTTTTTTTATTACAAAATTGATTTGGTTGAAACTTTAGTATATTCTGATCTGATATGATAAGCCCGTATTCAAAACGTGTTTTTCAAACTTTTCACAACTTTCCAATGTTGCGATTCCATCGTTCCTGAGCACGTTTGGGGACCGCTTCCTCAGGGGTGGGTGCCCAAACCCCTGGGTGGCTCGAGAGTTCTTTCTGGGGGCCTCCAGTAATTATATTTTTTAATTTATCTTGCTTAGTGTCCCCGCAAGGACGGGTGTAATAGATAACGCTCGGTGTAGACACAACGGGGCGAAGAAGGGGGTTGGTTGGGGTGGGAGGGGGGGGAACACATTAGCCGATGAATTCGCCTCATAAAATTTTTTAAAAAGCTCGTCCTACAGGATGGCGAGGTGACAGGTGGAATAATGAATCAAGACACGACGACGTTTCGGATTTCGCGGAGATATTAAAATGTAAATGTTAAGGGTTGGTTTTTGGTTCAGGTGGGGTTGTGTAGTGAAATTCGCCCATGAAATTGCTCATTATATTGGACTTCGTCTGAAATAAATTTAGTCCGACATGCATTTTAACACAATATATATCTATTCGACGATAGCAGACGAATTTTCCGTCAAAAGAATATTCTAATAATATCTAAAAAATTTAACGAAGGAAATAATATTTTGGTGATTTTCAATAGGCTGTATCTCACTAAAAAATGGTCGTATGGGAAATAAAAAATACTTACTTATGAAGCTTGAAGACTCTAGTTTCTTAATTTATTGTTTCACAATTTTTCGGATTACCGGTAGCCATGCAATCCTCGGATAAATCAGGAAGAAAAAATTTTCAAAATTTTTTGAATTGTCATTTTTGCTTCACGCGCATGGAATTTTTTCGAGCTGAACCGATGCAAATCAACTAAAGTTGTTTATTCAGCTGTAATTTGCTTTTCACGGCCGTTGGGTATGATCATTAATCTTCGAGATATCCAATTTTGAATGCAAAAAGATCTTTTTTCACTTTTTCACTCAACTGCCGATATCTCCGGAACTACTGGTCGCCTAGCAAACCAATAGGCGTATATTTTTTCTGCAGGAAATTCCCTACAAAAAATTGTTATGTTTCAAAAAAAAAAAATTGTTTCGCCTGTAACCTTAACGTGAAAAAATTGCAAAAAATGTAATTTTGCCTTTTTGGTTAATGGACTATATTTCGTGTTAATATTGGAGAGAAAGAGCAGGTTATAAAGAAATTTTACAGCCGCATGTTCCCCAAAGTTCCCCCTAAATCGGTAGATCGATCGGTTCAGCGATTTTGTTGGACCGATTGACTGAAATTTTGCAAAAATTAAGAGAACAAGATTTTTGTTCCTTGAACTTGACGTAATCTTTTAAATGAATCAATTATTCCATTATTTCTTCACTTTTCGCTCAAATTTATTTTTTTAGATGAATTTTGGAAAAAAAAGGAAAAAAATTTCAAAATTTCGGTAATTTGAAGAAAAATTTGAATAAAAAAAAAAAGACCATTAATACCTCACGTACTCGTTGAGCGAAATCTGAGCGCCAGAATTTTTCCGTTTTGTACAAAGCCACAACTTATTAAAAATCGTTTTCTTGAAAACTTTTCGTTTTATTCGACAAAAAAACCGATTTAAAAAGATTAATTAGGGGAACAAAATTCTTATTCCCCTATTTTTTTTTAAATTTCAATCAGTCGAACCAAGAGTAACCTGAGCCGATCGATCTACCGATTCAGGGGGGAACTTTGGGGAATATCAGGCTGTAAAATTTCCTTATAACCTAAGCTTCCACCCCAATATTGAAGAAGATACAATCCATAAACCAAAAAAATGGCATTTTTCCCCTTTTTTCACGTTAACGGTATAGGCTAAATTTTTTTTAATTAAGCATAACAGAATTTTCTGCAGAAAAAAAACTTACTGTCAGCTCGCTAGGCGATCAGTTGTTCCGGAGATATCGGCAATTGAGTGAAACAAGATCTTTTGGCATTCAAAATTGGATATCTCGAAGACAAATAGAGTCTTCAAGCTTCAAAAATAAGTATTTATTTCCCATACAACCATTTTCACTGAGATAAAGCCTGTTGAAAATCACCAACAAATTTTGAAAATTCTTCTGTTCCTTTAATTGTTATTATTGTTTATCAAGTTGAAGGTACAAGGGACTTGTAAAAGTCTCTTCTAATAATAATTGGTGAATGAAATCATTGAGTAAATGTTCTGAATTCCACCAATATAACACACGGCATAAAGACTCTCTGTGTTCCACCTATATATGTATGGTGGAATCAGTAGTATATAACATTACTAGCAAGGTAAGAGGGTTTTTACTGGCGAATGTAGGATATAACTGATGAGACGCAGGCGAGTCAGTTAGCTCCTTGAACCAGTAAAACCCGTTAACTTGCGTGTATTGTTTTATATTTTATTTCTTTCTCATTTGTAAAAAGGTTAGATAAATTCCAAAAAAATCTCAATAATTTGTCGCAAATGTCGCAAGCATTGCCATGAACATGTCTGTTTATTTTTCTTCACATTTGTTTTGGCGAAATTATTGAGGCAGCCAGCAGTGTAGCATCAAGTTTATTACTTGCAAAATCAGCTTCAAGGTACGATCGAGAATACGACGACTTCAAAAAGGCAAAACAAGAATAGTGTGATTGGGGTAACTGAAGATGTTTTGTTGGTCTACTTGAATCAAATATAAGCTAGATTCAGCCCTAATACTTTATGGGCAAAATCGTCTATGCTGAAAAGCTGCTTGGAAATGAGAAACAAATAAATATTTCAAGCATCTCCCGTAGATTGAAGGTTTTCGAGTACAGACAATTCAAAAATGAAATTAAGGCCTTGCTGCTCAAAAAGTGCTTTTACAGCAAGCATGAATATTTTGACATGGTCATAAATTAGGGTGCAGTTTTCTTTTCTTTTTCTAATTTTCTGCTGCACTTCATTCACTTTCTTTACATTTTGTATTGTTTCTATTTTTATGTATATATTGTAAACGAGTCCCATACAAATGTATTTTGTCTTAAAGGACGAATAAACATTTTATTATTATTATTAAGAATCATATGAAATATCTACAACACGTGTTTATTCTTGTTGACACTACACTTGTTGATAACGTCTACTGCACGTTATATATAATATAAGAACTCCAAGGTGCTTTGAAACCTTATCCATCCAAAATATCCCTTGAACATAAATCGAGCCCAATCAAATCAAAATCAACGTTCTCTCCTACGAGAGCACAGCAAGATAATTCCTATCGTTTCTCGTTGAAGAAAATTTCCATCCATTTTCGCGGGCTCGGATGCTCAGATATGCTTTGAAGAATGAGCATCTGGAGTTAGATAAGAGGCGAACTCGCTTCTGGCTGTTAAAGAAGAAGGAGGATAAGCAATTCGACCTGAGCGCCCCCACGCGTAATTAGTTGGGGTTGTGAAAATAAGGGTTGAAATTCATCCCATGTATCTTTGTCGGTGAACGCAAGCTCGCTTTGTTCGAATGCAAATGGAGAAGTTTAACCGGGGTTCTTTGGTTTTTATGGGTGAATTTTGTTGAATTACATCCTCGTATACTGGGGATGTGTGGTTTATCAAGACATAATATCCAAATGAGGGCCAAAGATGGGATTTTGAATGTTATCTTTTAGTATAAATACATACACAAAGTATAGAGAATCCTTTCGAGACAAAAATGACACTAAATTTAATATTTTTCATTTTCAAAGCAAGTTGCTGCAATATTTTTCATTTGTAAACGTCAGTTTCCAAAAACACAATATTAATCAAGAAAGTTTGTTTTATCAAATCACTAACTTGTAAAACTGACAGTTAACTTGCAAAATTTTTACAAGTTAGTAGCATTATTTACATAAGAAAATTTTGTTTTATCGTCATATATGTTGAAAATCATGGTGCGATTGTTATTTCCAGTAACACAGATTTTTGATGATGAAAGAGTTGATACTGATGATGATGAACCATCAGTTGACTCAGAAACTGCTGAACTCGAGGACTGCAGAACATTTGTACTCTCCTTACTAACAAATAATTTGCTAGACAATTCGATTTTTTTGTTGACCGAATCATCGACATAACTCATCGCAATTTCGGTAATAAACTTGATGCTACACTGCTGGCTGCCCCAATAATTTCTTTTGGTACATTCATTTTCGCTTTCGCCAAAACAAATGTAAAGAAAAATAAACAGACATGTTCATGGCAACGCTTCCATAGCTTACGACATTTCCGACAAATTATTGAGATTTTTTTGGAATTTATCTAACCTTTTTACAAATGAGAAAAAAATAAAATATAAAGCAATACTCGCAAGGTAACGGGTTTTACTGGCTCAAGGAGGTAAATGACTGTATATCCTCCATTCGCCAGTAAAAACCCCTCTTCCCTTACTAGTAATGTTATTTCCTATATATTTTATTCTATCTGGCTATTTTTTCATAGATATCGAAGCAGATGAAATTTGTTAACTATGCAGGGCCGACGCGAGCCAAACTGCTACCCTAGGCATAGACTCATTTTACCCCCTTACCAAAAGTCACCTCTGAAGAATGCAAAAATTGAATATTTGATAATCCAGGATTTCAACCGGGTTATGAAAGACATTTTTCTTAAAAATTTCCATCAAAAAACGAAGGAAATTTAAATTAATAATAAGTTGAGTAATTTCAAACTTAAACAAAAATTAAAATGCATTACGTTATTACTAATTAAATGCATAATATAAACTTTAAACTAGAACAAAAATAAATAATATGTAAGAGATAATGACTCATTCAAGGATCGAAAAAAGACAAAAGCTCTCAGCATTTTCAAGAAATTGCCATTTCTTTCCGTAAATACAGCATCATTTGTTCCTCTGAAAGCTATATTCTGTATATTGATTCTATAGATTGGCTATCGTTTTTCTCTTTCCGCTTTCTTCTTTCTGTACAGTACTTTATTAACGAATCATATTCAGAAAAAAAGTGAGAATGATTTTTGTTCGGTCTATTTTATGTTATCATCCGACACTTCAACTGTAGGTATCACCCAGTGCCGAAAAATGCTTGAAAAATACCGAATTGCATAACTTACCTTCAGAATTTTTTTTTGCTCCACAGGAAAATTTAGATTGTAGAGGAAAACACTCACTTTGTACTTAAGTATACATTAACAATATAAAAGTAAGTATATTGATTGTGGTATCTATAAAATACACTGCGCAAAAAAATTAACGCACATTCTGAAAATCCCAATTTCAATGAAAGTTAACTCTACATTGACTTAACTTATTTTTTATGTTTTCTCGGGAAGGTTTTGAACGAAAAACACATTAAATGGAAGAAAAATTCAGGATTTCATCGAATCTTATGTGGAAGAAGAGAAATGAACAATTTTCAAAATACTGAAATGCTGATAATTGATTTAATACTTGGTATTTCCACCCCTTGCGTTAATTACAGCTCGGCAAAGACGGTTCATACTCAAAATGAGTGATCTTAAAATGTTCTGTTCTAATCCTTCCCAGATTTCTCCGAGTTGGATTCCTAAGTGGATGATTTTCTGAACTTCTCAGCCTTCTATTGAGGTTGTCCCAAACCTGCTCAATCGGATTGAGATCTGGACTTCTTGCTGCAAATTCCATTCGAGAGACTTCAACCTCTTCAAGGTACTCCTGAACGATGCGCACACGATGGGGTCTGGCATTATCGTCCATAAAAAATGAAATTTTCACCAATGTATGGGGCAAATGGCACTACATACTCTTCAAGAATGTTCCTTATATACTTATCAGCGTTCATAGCTCCATTATCAACGACCACTAGGTCTGTGCGAGCTGTCAAAGGTATTCCACCCCATACCATAATCGATCCTCCCCCGAAACCAGTAGTATTCAGGAAATTGCACGGAGCATATCTTTCATGTGGACGTCTGTATGCAAAGGAACGTCGATCACAAAGGTAGAGGCAGAATCTAGACTCATCTGTGAAGAGAACTCTTTTCTAATCGGCCTCTTCCCAATGGATATGCTCTCTCGCAAAATCCAAACGCGCCCTTCGATGGGCTGGGGTAAGAGCTGAGCCTCTTGCCACGACACGAGGCCTTGAATCATATTCTCTGAGGCGATTTCTTATTGTTTTGAGTGCTAATATGCACCCCATGAGTTTGCTCAAGCTGATTTTGAAGGAGGCGAGCGGTTGCAAACCGTTGTATCAACTAAGAAACTCTCAAGTAACGTTCTTGAATGGCAGTTGTTACCCGTGGTCTACCCTGTTCTGGTCTTCGGAATTTCATTCCTGTCTCCCTGAATCGCTGCAACATTCTGGACCCACTTGTATGGGAAACTCCAAACCTTTCTGCAATTCTTCTGTATGTCCACCCTTCTTCTCGAAAAAATACCGCTTGGGCACATTCCTCTTGGGTCAAATTGCGTGTTTCGCGTTGCATAGAGATCGAGTGTAGGAAATCAAACGAAAGAAAAACTATTGATCACTAGAATTGATCGAGAACAACTGATTTTAGAATGGAGCCAATACATTCAAAATCTGATAATCTCATTTTTTTTTATTCCTGCTGGGAAAAACATCTGTATTGAAGAAAAACGTTGAAAGTGAATAACATATGCATGCATATTTCTGATAAAAATAATTATCATTGAGAACACCTTCAGTTGTAGAATAAATTTGAGATTTCCATAATATGCGTTAATTTTTTTGCGCAGTGTATGAAAAAAAAGTTCTTATAACTTCCCTAGCCCCAGAATTCTAATATCAAAATGGTGAAATGAGTATTAGGCGAAAACTGGGATGTTTATAATAGGTGTATTGCGTTAAGCGGTACCTCTGATTATATCGAATGTGTTTTAAATCAAAAAATCCTCGAGGTATTTGAGAAACTGAGAAATTTTCATCAAATAAACTTCCCTCCTTTGCAGTCATGAGAATTGATCAGATGACGACTTTTATTATAATACTTCCTGAAAAGATCATCCTTGTGAAACAAAGAAAAGAGATCTAAGTAGCTGTTCTCATGAAAGTACCTCCCATTCAAGCAACTCCCATTCAAGCGTCGATACCTGAAAATCTTTCGTAATTGTTATCCACTTTCCGCTGTCATTATGTTTTACTTTAGTAAATGTGAAATAATTATGATTGGGTAGTGAACTTGTTTCTTATTTTTATTTTTTG
The DNA here is from genome assembly GCA_038502775.1 of Hippodamia convergens. Taxonomy (NCBI): domain Eukaryota; kingdom Metazoa; phylum Arthropoda; class Insecta; order Coleoptera; family Coccinellidae; genus Hippodamia; species Hippodamia convergens. The sequence goes on from CM076607.1 coordinate 2,353,961, forward strand.
AATCCATCCGAAAGTTTGAGCCAGACTCGAAATTAAGTAGAGACTAAAAAAATTCAAGGCCTGCTGAGCTATTCTTATCTTCTCTGCTGCTTTGCTTCTTATGTGTTGGTTTTCCTATCCTCATTCAAGCCTCCATTATTACTGCTGCTGCATTTATTAATATCGAATCTCCTCATTAAAAACCTGCCATGGACAGAGAAACCATTGAATTACGTCATTTCCCCTTATTCCATTTTTAGGAAACGTTATTAGGATTGTTCTATAGTGAAGAAAGGGGCAAGGCAAACAACATTAACATTCGTTTTCACAATGAATTTAATTCGGAAAAGTTGAGGTTTGCCATTTAAAACCTCAACTTATTCGTTTTGTTTTCTGAAAAGTTGTTGAAAACTGAAATAAATCAGAATAATTTGATATATTCTGTATTAGATATTCAATTATATTTCTTAGTTATTGTGTAAAACACGAGGAATGTGATATATGTGATTTTTACAGGGAATTAAATCATGTCTAAATGTCGACCTAATTCTTTCACAAGTGCAAAGTGATGCAACGGAATAATGAAAACTCATCCTCAGAGAGATAAGGGAACCTTAACTCTTGTGCAACAGGAGGAAAGTATGTTTTCCACTTCTATATAATGAGATGCATTTCCAACTCACAGTCAGTCCAACCAAAATATTTGACATGGATTTCAGAAGAACTCTGTTTTTTGCAGTGATTTTGGCATGTTTAGGGGTCTGTATGGCACAAGGCCGCCTGAGTAGATTGATATCAGTTGAACGAATAATCAAAGTGGTAAGTTTTCAACATAATCATCAATTTTAATGAAACCCCAAAAAAAGTTAGATATAAAAATAATGCACGTAAAATCACTTCAGAAGTAGAGTTCTGGTAAATTTCAATGTACATTTCAATAGTTGTTATCTTCTCGAATTGAAGATATTTGTACAGTATGAAGGCATTTTCATGTTTTCGTAGATAGATAGAAATATAAATAGAAGATAGTAATTTCCGATCTTAACATTTTTTTGTGATTGTTTTGAATATATTCGATGTATCAAAGATATTAACCACATGTGCAAGATGAAAAATCCGATACACACGGTTTGAATATTCTATTTGTAGAATATCGATTCGAATTTCTTAAAAAACTTAATGAAATAAATCTTCTTTCATAAATTTTTTATATACTTCCAGTTACGTCGCCTGTTCTGCCAGATGTTCTATCCGTTTCTAATACCAGTTTTCAAGATGTTCAACCTTGAATTTTTGCCAGTGCTAATCTGCAATAAGGAATGATGAGAGCTTTTTGCACACCATGGCTCCTTTCTCCGCACTCTATTTTTCGCCACAAAGAATGTTATTTTCTATCACCTTCTTCTAAATATTAACATTTCTGCATAATTTCACTCATTTCATAATATTATATTTATATATTATTTATTATATAGGTATTCGGATATTTTGTTATAGACAAATAGATAGATCTTCTTTATTTCAGATCTTACAAAATTAGTTAACATATTAGAAATGAAATGACGTCCAAATATAATGTAAATACACTCACAAATTGGAATTAAAATATTCATCTAGATTATGAATATAGAATGCCTACTTGAATTTAATCATAATTTAACGGATAATAAGTGTATTTTAACAGACACTTTCAACTAATTGATTAGGAAACACAAATCTCAGTGAACTTCTTTTACTTTGCTTGTGAATAATGAACTATCAGATCCAGACTATGTTTGAATCAACTAATTTTGAAGTTGCTTAGCAACGAACAAACAGGTACTTGAATATACTATACTCACCTTTCATTTGAAAATAGTAGAGTTCTTATAAAGAATCATAAAAGTAAAACTAAAATTGAAGAAAATGTTGAAGTTTTGAGATAAACAAGTTTTTCCCAAAACTCAATAATACTTGATTCAACCCATAATTAAGCAGAACAACTTGTGAATATAACACATATTTTGTCAATATTAGTTTGATAGCCTTACCTAACGTCCTGATCTGATCCAATGGTTAACTTTCAAAATGCTTTAGCATTCACAGAGAGACAACCATATTTTATGTAGGAAAAATTTATGTGATTATAAAAAGGTATAGAATAATAAATGATTTTATAATGACGAAAAATAATTTTGACTATTACGTTACTCTTTCTATTCTTGATCACAGACAGAATTTGCAGAATAATGAAGAGGCCCAACATCGAAACAGTTTATAAGCACACGCTAAAAGAGGAAACCCTTTTGGTACATAGCGAATGGTTGCCAGTATTAGACAGAACCAAAATCCAGCCGATACAGAATGGAAGCGATGGGCCAATATTCATGAGGATGAACATAGCATTAGTTGTGTTCTTCCAAAACTTCAGATGTTCCATTCTCTAACAGTTCTGTTTGAGAATCCATTGCACCTCTTTGTCCACATTTTCTTGGAGAGCCTTGCACAGACACACAAACAAAATGTGGAAATTGGAGTGGTTTCAAATGAGAAGAAAGGGTAGGTGATAGTTTCTATCGGCTGAACTAGCATGTTTAGCCACAAATTCATGCAACATGCAATTTGTTCACCTTTTTTTTCTGCGAAATATTTCTCCAGAACGAATTCTGTGTCTTGATTCATCTGTTTCTCAGAAAACAGGAGGTTTTTCGAACTGCACCATTTTTTAGTCACCATTTTTTCACAGAGAAATACCTTCAGCTTTATCGAGTCTCTTGATGGTTGGTAATCGAGAATTTTATTGATTATCTGATAAATGAGGACGCTATTGGATACAAGTAAGCTCTTGTGGAAATATTTTGAAAAAGTTGATATTACATTTCTCCTGGTATTATTTTTTTTCATCAATCTCCTAACACTGGTGGATTTTATCTATTAGCTGACATGGCTGTTCTAATGGGCGCGCTTAAAATAAAAATAAATACAGCGTGGAAGCGATGAGCCAATCAACATCGCGCAGGTAAACTCACGTCCTTCTCCCACCATTAACCTGGGTATAAACAACCCCTCTGGAATCAGAAATTCAGCAGTCATGGTACAATCTCAGACCAAGAATACTCTGAAGATGCCCTCTGCAGATGTAGGCAAAACGTTATTTTAAATAGTTGCTAATAAACCACGCCCAATAAGCTAGGAAGACTCTAACAATTTCAAATTAATGAACTTTTGAAATTAAATAAAATGAATATTAATCAAACTTTTTAATGCAAAAAAAACTCCTAAAAA